>ML179513.1:9291-58749 GCA_004369135.1 Dendrothele bispora CBS 962.96
GTACTAATCCCTCGGACGGTACTCTAGAAGTCGTCGTCTTAATAATGTTGTAAGTATGGACTACGATGGAGGCCTGACCGTTAAGTTACCTAAGCCTCCGTTTTTCCATGGATCTCTAGGATGTTGACCTGTATTTTTTCTACTAATCCTTGACCTAAAAGATTACAACATTCTTTTTTTAGTTATTACATATTTATGTGAGATACACTGTCTCTGTGAAAATACAAAAATATCTATTATTTGAATCTAGACGATTTCTTTTAGATGACTTGGGATATAAATAATAAAAGTGGAACAAAGATAAAGAAATCGAAGATAAGACCATCATGATCATAGGTCACAACATATAAGGGAGAATCGAGTCAACCATCTCGCGCAGTGATCATGAGTTCTTGTCCACAATACTTTACTGCTCCAGTCAGCAAGCTCAGCCGATCTCCCTTAGTTTCAGTAGAACTATAGGAAAAAGAAAAAACAGGTTCGACACGACTTTATATATATACAAATTTCAAACAAAACCACAAGAAGGAAAGCAAGAAAGTTAAGTAGTTCCAAGTCCAACCTTTTTCTTTTTATCTTTCCAAGGCCGAAGGGAGGCCTTATAATTAAGTTACCTAAACCTCCATTTTCCCGTTCATGTTGACCTGTATTTTTTCTACTAATCCTTGACCTAAGAGATACTACATCTTTTTTAGTTATTACATATTTATGTGAGATACACTGTCTCTCTGTTAAAATACAAAAATCTCATCTCATATAATCTAGACGATTTCCTTTAGATGACTGGGGATACAATAAAAAAAAATGGAGGAATAAAGATAAAGAAATCGAAAATAGGACCATCATAGGTGCCAAGAGGTATAAGGGAGAATCGAGTCAACCATCTCGCGCAGTGATCATAAATGTCACTGAAACCAGTAAACTTTACTGCTCCAGTCAGCAAGCTCAGCCGATGTCCAGTAGGTGGCGGCCTACTCCGCCAGTTAAAATTTAGTTGACATGTATGAAGTTAAAACTGAACAAAGTGATCGATCCACAGAGTTTTACATTATATGTACATTGGATACGATAACTCCAGGCTATTACTCCGATACCATTCAATATCCAAACTCTTATTACCTTTTCATTTTTTTCAACGGGTCTAAGTCGCCTTGGTCGACTACTCCGACAGTTGCAGTGCGCGCCTAGTCAGTTCTATTCTATTAAGATGAGGCTCAGACGGAGCAGTAGTGAGGGGAGAAGTGAGAGGAGTAACGAGAGCCACGGGAAGTAGAGTCGTTATTACCGAAAAAACCACCCGAAGAAACCGTACGTATGTTCACAACCAGCAACCCCAACGAAATGGAACTTGTACTCCGGACGAAGGAAACGTAGTAGTGCGAAGAAGAAGGTGAGTAAGTCGAAGAAGGGTACACAGCGGAAGTGGAAGAGTAAGAAAAGAAATTACGGTCGACAGAGAAAGAACATCCGAAGGTAGGCGAGTAGTATGTGGAAGAACTGTAGTCGTGCACTGAGGAAGAGGAAGCATCGTCGAAGGGCGTAGAACAGTACAAGGTTGTGGAAAAGTTTCTTCAGTAGTGGTGAGTTGTTGAAGCCGTAGGGTAGGGGTAACTCCACCGGAAAGAAAAAACCGAAGAAAGCTGCAAGAAGTCGGAGAACGTCAACACATCTTCGAGCCGGTTGTATACTCAACCGTTCGTGCCGTATTCGAACCCGTGATTCTCGTTGGAGAAATATCACCTCTTCCTGTAAGACCCTCCTTGCCTCTCGTAGGACATCATCCCTGAGACAGAGCCATCGACCGAACTCGAGGTCTTCCCATAACATAAAAGCGAAGTCACCTCTATAGCAACTTCTTACCATACTACCTCCCCCCAATCGACTACACTCCCCTCTCCGCCTTTGCTCCATCGGGTACCTACTTGATCTCTAACAGACCTGTTCTAAAAGGACACCACACCTGTTCCCCGTGTACCCTGGTTCAACGTTCACTCTACTACCACTGACAACCAAGTCTCATACTCCGTTCAGAAATAGTGCGACGAACAGGAATGCTTGTAACCACTCCTCTGATGACTCACGGAACTGTCCTCAACCATTACAGTTGCCTTCAAGCAAGCGTGAGCTCACGAGGTCTGAACCCCGGTAGAAGCATGACGACTATTACAGTGCCAGCTTTCCATGCTAAGGTCAGCGAGCCTTGCGTGACCATTACAAGAGTGCACACTTCCGGAACTGCACCCGAACAGGTATGTCACTGTTCTTATAGAGAAACGCGTGACCAACTGGTCAAGCCGCAAGTATCAGCAGTGCTTAGAGACAGGTGGCGGCGAATTCTTGTCGTTTTTAGTGTTGTAGCTCTGGAACCATACGTACCCAGCTTACCCTCCCTATTGTGTGCTGTTGTTATAGTACACATGCTCGTATTGTGTCCTTGGGCGACCATATTACCCTCTGTACCGGTAGTTGTTCCTCCTCAGCCGCGGCAACCAAACGAAAAAGTGCTCAACGGAACAGTTTATAAAGTTAGGTTCTCTGAGGCTAAAGTGGTAGCTGCATAGGAAAGAAGCTCATTGGTTAACTACGCAACTCACCCAACAAGACAAGGGTGAACTGGACTATCGGAACAGGAAACTTTTACTGACGTCCTCCGTCGCTACTGGGTAGACGTGTCTATCACGTTTCTTGACACTACAAAAGAGCTAAAGGTGACGTGACGACCACGACTTGTCTAAATGGTCTAGGTCGTTACTGTGCGAGTGAGTATGGTTGTGGAACGACCTCGGGTCAGAGTAGGCGTGGTATGTAGTCGAGACCACCATACTCTAGAACACCTCAAGGCAGTGGACGTTAGTAGTCCTTTTTATGAAAATCCGGTACCGTGGGTTTCATACGGGTACCTCACACGGTACCGTATAAGATTCACGGTACCATCAGGACCCTGACAGGGTCCCATCGGACTCCGATAGGGTCCAGACGGGTCCTGTCGGAGTCCGATGGGACTCTGTGAGGGTCCTGGTGGTACCGTGAATTTTATACGGTACCGTGTGAGGTACCCGTATGAAACCCACGGTACCGGATTTTCATAAAAAGGACTACTATCGGAAAAGTTGTTACAGTTTTATCCGGAGAAATCACTATCCCAACTGTCGTGCTCGGGCCTTCACCAGTTCTCCTACACTGGTCATACAAAACTCAAGGAGTACCACGGCAAGTTCTTTCGCCACTCAGGTCAAACACGGTTCACCACACTTTAGCCCAGGTAGTGCTCGGAGTTCGTACAGCGACCGGAGTAACCGCTCGGCAGCTACTAACTCTCCCTTTGGTGCCCGACGTTGGACTTCCGTCAATAGTTAGTCTTAGAAGAGGAGGCGATTACTTTTTGCGCGTACAGAGAGAGCTAAACAGACTCGGTTCGAGTCCTGTGGGAAGTTAGCAGCAGCCTCTCAGAGCAGTAGCTCAGCCTAACGGAAGAAGAGACGGAGGGTTGTAAGAAAGAGGTATCGAGCTGTGTGAAGGAAGTTTGAGTAGGCAAAAAAGGGACGACCATCGACGAGTAACGAGACCATCTCTTACTGTCGGAACAGGTAGGTAGATAGAGAGGCAAGTTTCCTGGCCGCTACGAAATTTCTTAGTCTCCGACGCACTGGTTGGTATGTCATAACATCTCTCACCGCTGCGCAGTTTCGACTGAGACATCCGTTTTAGTACTGGAAGGTTTTCCCCTACGTGTTCACTACACTGTGAACGTATACGAGGGGCTTCCAGACTTTAGATTTTAGAAAGATAAAGTCTGAGACAGCCATCTAAAGGTGATGAAAATCACAGCCCTAGATACATATATCACATGTGGACATAACACTGGTTCATAACCTCGGTAACATCAAGATGAACATAACGATCAATGCTTTGTTTAAAGTCTCATGGAGTCTAAGAGATGAGTTTTACGGGACATTATAACATGTCAACTTTAAAATTCGAGCCGAAACGAGTCAGATAAGTCTTATGTATATATATATTAGACTCAGAAGGACCCTATGTAGCCCCGTGTGAATAGTAGAACGGCCTATGAAAATGAGTAACCATCCACCATGGAGTAACTGGCCACCTACTGACATCTCCCTTTACAGGCTTTCCAGCTGCTTAAAAAAGCCATTTCAAAAAACCACAAGAAGGAAAGCAAGAAAGTTTTAAGTTTTCAGTAGTTCCAAGTCCAACCTTTTTCCTTTTACTTTCCAAGACCGAAGGGAGGTCTGACCGGTACGTTAGTTAAACCTCCGTTTTTCCATTGGATCTCTAGGATACTGACCTGTATTTTTTCTACTAATCCTTGACCTAAGAGATTACAACATTCTTTTTTTAGTTATTACATATTTATGTGAGATACACTGTCTCTGTGAAAATACAAAAACCCATCTCGATTATCTGAATCTAGACGATTTCTTTTAGGTGACTAGGAATATAATAATAAAAAGTGTAAGAACAAAGACAAAGAAACCGAAGATAAGACCATCATGATCACAGATTACAAGATGGATAAGTAAGGGAGAATCGAGTCAACCATCTCGCGCAGTGATCATAAGTTTCTCACCTAATCCTTTACTGCTCCAGTCAGCAAGCTCAGCCGATCTCACTTAGTTTCAGCTAGAAACTATAGGAAAAAGAAAAAACAGGAGCGACACGACTTTAATACTATATACAGATTTCAAAACTAAACCACAAGAAGGAAAGCAAGAAAGTTTTAAGCTTTAGTAGTTACCAAGTCCAACCTTTTTCTTTTTACTTTCCAAGGCCGAAGGGAGGTCTGACCGTACGCGTTAAGTTACCTAAACCTCCATTTTTTCAATGGATCTCTAAGGTAACTGACCTGTATTTTTTCTACTAATCCTTGATGTAATAGATTATAACAATGTTTTTTTTAGTTATTACATCTTTATGTGAGATACACTGTCTCTTTGAAAATATACAAAAATCTCATCTCTATTATTTGAATCTAGACGATTTCTTTTAGATGATTGGGGATATAATAATAAAATACGGAAGAATAAAGGTAAAGAAATCGAGGGTAATACCATCATTATCATAGATTTCCGGGTGTATAAGGGAGAATCGAGTCAACCATCTCGCGCAGTGATCATAAGTTACACTTAACGTCGTTAACATTACTGCTCCAGTCAGCAAGCTCAGCCGATCTCCCTTGATTTCAGATAGAACCTAGGTCGAAGATTAAAAAACAGGAGCGACATGAGTTTCATACTCAGATTTCTAAAAGAATCACAAGTAAGGAAAGCAAGAATGTTTTAAGTTTTCAGTAGTTACCAAGTCCAACCTTTTTCCTTTTACTTTCCAAGACCGAAGGGAGGTCAAGTTACCTAAACCTCCGTTTTTCCATGGATCTCTAAGATGTATTTTTTCTACGAATCCTTGACCTAAGAGATTTACTACATTCTTTTTTTAGTTATTACATGTTTATGTGAGCTCGAGATACACTGTCTCTCTGTGAAAATACAAAAATCTCATCTCGATTATCTGAATCTAGACGATTTTTTTTAGATGACTGGGAATATAAAAAATGTAAGAATAAAGATAAAGAAATCGAAGATAAGACTATCATTATCATAGAGGACAAGATATATAAGGGAGAATCGAGTCAACCATCTCGCGCAGTGATCATAGTTCTTGGTTTTAACGCGTTACTGCTCCAGTCAGCAAGCTCAGCAGATCTCCCTTCACTAAGACTTCGAGACAAACTAAAAAAAACAGGAGCCACACGAGTTTAATGCTACATACAGATTTTAAAAATCACAAAGCAAGAAAGTTTAAAGGTTTCCAGTAGTTACCAAGTCCAACCTTTTTCTTTTCTTTTTCTTTTTCCCAGGCCGAAGGGAGGTCTAACCGTACGCGTTAAGTTACCTAAACCTCGGATTTTCCATTAGATCTCTAAGATACTGACCTGCACTTTTTCTACTAATCCCTGACCCAACAGGTTTACAACATTCTTTTTTAGTTATCACATATTTACATGAGATACACTGTCTCTAGACGATTTCCTTGTGACTGGGGACATAAGAAACAAAAAATGGAATAAAGATAAAGAAGTCGAAGATAAGACCACTGCGACCGTAGGTGACAGGATATATAAGGGAGAATCGAGTCAACCATCTCGCGCAGTGATCATAAATAACTGCCATTTACAACTTAAATGGATCTAGTTATGAACACTCAGAGTCCTGAGTTCCCCACGTGCCGCGAAGCACGTATATGACGGAGGTTCAGCAAAGCGATTTGCTGAGTCAACGCAGCGTGCGTTGAATAGGAGACGTGGCGACACGTTCAAAGATCGGCGCGAGCCGTATCATAGCCTTAAAAGGCCAGTACACCCATGTCGCCAGTCTACACAGCTCAGAAAGTCGAGAAGAGCGAGTGACGGGCGACATGGGTCCATGCAAAATACGTGTAGTAAGTGGAGAAGAGCCAATGACTTGCAACATATGTCTCAAAAAAGTAGCGAATTATAAAGATAAGAAGCTTATGTAGTTGTAAGAAGTCTCAACGCGCGAGAAGAGGTTACAGAGTCTTAGTTCTGTTGCTACTTGCTGCTTCATGATGGCGGAGAAGACGTCCGTTGCCATTGCGCTGATGACCAAGTTCGTGACCCGGATAGATGCATGGAATGCCTCGACAATTAGGCGCGTCATCGAGATTAAGCCCAGGTTCGAAGAGAGTCGAGTAATGACCAAGATCACGATGGCAACCGAGCCCGTGTTTGGTTGGTTTGAGTCAGATGTTGGTTAAGACCCTTGCAACCTCGTGGCTTGCTAGGGAGCCGATTGCTTGTTCTCGCTCCAGGAGGAGGACCTCAATTAAAGCTGTTGCTCTGCCAGTTTTTCAGATGAAAAAAGTGGGTCGTTTTTCGTTAAATCAACCAGCATAATAATATCAAAGAGAAATGGGCACCCTGACCTTTCGAAACACCTCTTCTTGAAATCCATCCCAAGCTCACCCACTTGTATGTGTTCCGGTAAAGGTGGTGAAACCTTTTCTACTGCAAGCTGTCATGATAAATCAAGAAAGAAAAAAAGAAGTTAGATAACAGGCACCAAAAAAGAAAAGGACCCATAACCAAAACATCAATACCAAAAAAAAAATACCAAAAACTCTAACCCACCTTAAACATCACCGGAATATCATCCAACCCATTCCACGGTCTAACCCCCGTCCACATTTCCATCACCACACATCCAAGACTCCAAATATCCAACTTTTCATCATACCATTTATCCGGATCAATTTCGATCACTTCAGGAGCCATCCAAAAGACCCGACCTTTAGTCGGTAGATATTTCTTATCCTCCCTCGACCGTCGTTGAGTCCGTTCCGAAAACGCGAACTGAGAGATTTTGCAGGTCCCACGATGATCGACTAGGATGCTGCTTCCTTTGAGGGCCTGAGCATACATGCAATGGTGTTATTTTTAAGTTACAAGAAAGGTGAAATTTGAAAACGAACCTTGTGTATTATCCCATTACCATGTAAGTAACTCAATCCATCCAGCAATTGCATTGTGAATGACTTGGTTATCTCTTCCTGGAACCGCCCATGATACTGTAAACAAGTAGCAATGGTTCCTCCAGGGACATATTCCAAAAGCCTAATAACGTTCATCACTGACAATGACAGCAAAAAAGAAAAAAAAAAACCTTACAGTGTTAAATATCCGGGAGTAATGACCCATCCCAAATACTTCACCACATTCTTATGGTCCAAATCTTTCATCATCTTCACCTCATTCTGGAAGAAATCCACCACTCCTCTCAACCTGACTCGATCTATAGGTCTAGTCGCGGTGTTCGGCAATTTGAACTGCTTCACAGCCATAATCTTTCCAGTTGCTGAGTTCAACCCGAGATAAACGTTAGTGACGTCAACGCCTTTGCCGATGAGGATGCCTTTGACCCATGGAAGATTGAGAGCTGGAAAGGTTGTTTTATTTTCGTTGATTTTGTTTTTGATTATTTTTTTTCATACATTTTGTTTAATTGTAAATTATCAACAAAAATAATTCCAAATTCGTTGTAACGAATCTCAACTCACGTCTCGGCAGACCCTCACCATCGACATCAGTACCTCCATTAGAATGCGAGTGAGCGGTCAGGTAGTGTTTTCGACTTGATCCAACAACATCAGTTGAACTAGATGGCCCGGGTGTAGTATCAATAATATTTGACATGATGGATTGATGTAATCCTCGAAAGTGAATGTCGGAAAAGTGCAAGAGAGATGGGAAGGGAAGAAGGAAAGAAAAAATCTTACATACAGGAACGCGGGGTGATTTAAATGACTTCGACAACTATATACACATGTCATCTTTTCTGTTTTATCAGGGCTGTGTTGATGGCAACCGCATGTTCCGCCTGGGCATCAAGTTCTTGATTGTGGAGAGTAAAAGATCAGTAACACTCTCGACTGATTAAAATTTTGAAAAAACGCTCACACGTGTGACCTAATAATAGCTATTTAGGGATTCATACAATGCCATCAATTCCAGCGGGTAGTGACATTACATACTATTGTACACTCCGCCCGTTCATGAAAGGGGGATTGCGTGCAGAGACAAGTAACAGCTCCACGATTATTGACCAGGGTATTAAGCCGATACCCTTCTCAACTTTTACAAGCAGGAGTAATTATCTAACTGCGAGAAATAAGTGGATTGAATTAATCCAGATAAATAATAGAAGAATTTGACCTCAAAATTTATGCGACATCTACCATCTACATCATGATTCGTAAAGTTTCCATCTCAACCTTAGCTCAGGAAAAAAAACATTGATCATAGGCTGCATCTGCAAAGGGAAATTTGACAGACCCGCTCATAAAATTGAAAATGGGACTATGGAAAAATGGGAATGGCCCGAATGGGGCAGGGCGGAGGATCACTGAAGCCTTGTTGATCATGTCGTCATGGTATGCCAGATTGATTTCTTTTTGTTGGAGTATAAGAGTAACAAGACATCTCTAAGCTACACATAGGTGATTTCTAATTTAAAAACAAATTGTTTCTAAGCTCAAAATGAAAGTGATTTTTCCTGTTGCAGATGTGATCTAATGACATAGAAACTAGATCTGACGAATGTTCCACCTGGACAAATGCAGATGGGAAACTGAATGTCATATTTTTAGGAAACTTGTCATAAATTTAAAAATTACAAAGAAAGATAGAGGATACAATAGGTCAATCATATCATGCCTCCTGGAGATTTGAGAATGGTAGGTTGCATGACTGATCAGGCCGGGGTTAGACGTAATATTACAAGCCTTTACCTTGGGCTTTGTGCATGCCAACACAAAGCAATGGCCTTCTTCCTCCATAGTCCGGATGGGTGGTTTTTGGTTATGAGGCCAACTGTAAGGAGAAATCGTTCTCATGAAACTTTTCATCCGAGTTCATCACCAATATGGTCCTGTTGGGATCTGAAGTCTCTAGCCCAACCTGATTTGATCATAATCCAGGCCTTGTACTTGCGGTGACCCACTTCACTTCAAAGTTAATGAGGTGTCTCTCATTATCCATAAGTGTTGACAGGCCACGGGATTACATTAGCGCCATCGTATGTATACGTGGATATTTTTGGTGTGTTTCTAGACTCGCCTGACTTGGGTAGTGCATCCTACTCAACAAAGAGTCATGCTCACTCGTGGTGTTGTGGGATCAAAGGAAAGTAAGCCATCGCTGTGCGTGGACAGGTAACGAGGCCGTTATTTTTGGAATGCTGCCGAGCGACTAGCAGGCCCATTTAATGCCGCGATTCTGGGTGAAGACCAGTGAGCTCAAGTTCAGTAAGGACGAGTCACCTCGTAACTTCACTGGGACACGCAGACATCATAGCGAACATTCGGGGCACATAGGATAGGTTCTGTGTGGCCTGAGTGTGAACCCCCGGCTGCATCCTGGATATGATACGGATTAGTTCCGTCCTTCTTATCCTTTCTTTCGTCATACTCGTGTTGCGATCATGATGCTAGCTGCAATTGTGGAGTCTCTTAGTATGTGGCGAAGTTGTTACGTCCGTTGCGGATAAAAGACTGTACGGTGAAGTGCAAGAGCTTGGTCTAGTAGCCACCTGAGAGCTGGAGAAAAGTTTAACCCCTACTGAGGTACTTAGCACTTAATCATTGGGCATTTTTTGACCCACAATACCGTTTCATTGCGTCGTAAACTTGTATTAAAACGTATTTGGCTCCTCTCTGTAGTAATATCATTCCCGTATCGGAACCGAACAGCGCGTTGACCTCGTTGGAGATGCCCGAGTGTGAAATTTGCATCTCATAAGTGTTAATTGGTAGGGCAAGTCGGTGAGACTGCCATTGCCACAAAATCAGATCCAACCTACCACCCGTGTTGTGTTCTCCCCGGTAATCGCTCCGGGACAATTCAAGTTGGTTCTATGGATTTCGAAAGATCTCAATTCCTGGTAGAGATCTATCCATACATATGCAACATATCAGCTACCACAGAGAACAGTTAGACTCCACTCACAGAAATTGAATATTGTCGGCAAAACCTAGGCACAACATTCATAGTCGAAATTCGGATGAAGATGCGCATCCAAAACGGGTATTTTTACCATTTAAGAAGCTCTAATCCATTGTAATTTACCTCGTATGGAAGGTGGGGCTCTTCAAAATTCCGTTACAGATGTGCTCTAATGCATAGAAGCGTAAAACATCAAACTTTCTGTTGTAGATGTGCTCTAAAAAACTAATATCTGCAAAGAGATTTCTGAGTGGGGCCGATGAGTTGAGTTATACTGTATATCATGACCAGGTGTTTGCTGGGTGTTATGCGTTTACGCATCCGACATGAATATTTCAAACAACTAAATATGGCATGCTGCCAGAGAAGCCGGACGCTAAAAATGCTTTCTTTGGTAATGTTTCAAGCTCCAAAAGTTCTTTATGGAAAATTGACCAAGTTCAAGACTCTTATGTCATGCGTTACTGGCTGTTACTGGATATGCATGCGCAGTCGTGATTATACAGAAAATGGCAATACACACATAGAAGGGTGTTGTTTCTCCCCATCATGTGTGCACGTGGATGAACCGATTTGCATATAGGTATTCAGAAAACTGTGTTATTGATATCCAATGCTAACTTTCAAAATATCGGTGCTGAGCGGGGGTAATGGAGCGAGTTGTAAGTAAGTAGGCCCAGAGGTCATAACTCTAATTATGGATGAAGTCTATCGTCATTTAGGAGATTCTGGAAAAGATCGATGCATTCGTGATTTATATCACTACCAACTTAAGGACGCCGAGCCATTCTCTGTAAATTATGTGACAGGTTGCCACACTTATGCCACACTTGATGCATAGCTTGGTTAATGGAACGTAATGGAATCTTCCGAAATATTAAAATGGGAAAAGTACGCTGGTTCCACTAACTTCCTTCCTCAGATATCATCTTAGAAACATGAATAACAAATTTTGGATATCTATAGGTTTCTAAGGCATTGAAAGAACTATCGCGCCAAAGGAAATAACTCCATTGATTCACCCTCACTGCCGACAAATATTGTAATCACAAGGAATACATACTATAAAAAACACTATGAATTTAATAACCTGAATTACATACATCAGTATTGACGGCGTTCTCTGATAATCCGAGTCGGAAGTTGGATCCCTCGCCCTTGTTCATAGAACCTTAAATCAGTGCGGATACACTATTCATACTCTTTCTCTAAAAATCCTCGCGATGTATCCCCGCGATGTATGTCCCAACCACCAATTTAACCCTTTTGAAAATCAAAGTTTGGCCGTAAACCTTTATTGCGAAGGCCTCCTAAGACCTTTTCCTAAGATCTAAGCACTTGAGATTCTGGAGATAGATTTGAGATATGTATAACAAGTGATCTCCGTTCAGTCAACCCCGATTCAAAGCGAGAGGGTGACAGAAGATCAGATTGCTACTGAGGGAGGTTCGTTGTGACTTCATTCGCATGATATTCTGTCCCTGACGGGCTTGTTCGCTCTTTGGTGCTGCTCGGAACCATGAATAAGACTGGCGGACCGTAAACCGTCGGGCCGATGGCAGTTGTCCGTACCAACCTTGGCTATGCTTGTATTCTCTAACGGTTAATATTAGTTCAATTCAATTGACTAGTATGTACATGTTTCCAGCAAAACAATCATAAGTGCGTATTTCAGGAATGTTGTGCTGACATGAAGGGCAGTATCGAGTGATTTGACGGATGTTTTCTTTTCTTTGACAGAACGATAAACGACATCTTCTTATCCTGGCCGTATCCCACAAACGGTAAAGGCGTTGTGGTTGTGGAGAGTAAACTTGAAATGAGTCAATTATGTGAGACCCGATAGGTGACATCGTGGGTGCGGGCTACAGAAACATGCTCAAGTGCAAATACATACCGGTAAGTTGGATTTCCTTATGCAGAGAGCTTCATAGCTAAGCCACAGAATTCGTACTACTTATGCTGTGACAATCCAGACAACGTCCTTGTACGTTTCGATTTAAACGTGGTCGCTCCCGTATGGTTTCGAGTCAACAACAAATGCTGTGCAGACTCATTAATGATTTGTTATCCTTGTTGATGACAACTTTTGCCCAAGCTGGTCAGTCTCGCTTGGATACATGGGCTCAGAGAATCGCTAAGTACGTCTTCAAATCGACTCGGGTCACTATATATCGTGTGGGAGAGAGATGCATCGACGAGACAACCATTCTTTGATCACTCGGAGATGCTACCTAAAAAGTCTCCGTGCAAGTAAACGCCTCCATTACTCCGGAAACACAGAAGCACGTGTCCCTAAGCGGCGGAAAACCTTGATACACCTTTCAGATTCTCAAATGAGATATCCGGGCAACAAACAACACGATGTGGCCGTGTCCGAATCCTACAGGTCCGCTTCCGAAAGAGGCTTATAAAAGGATACGCCATACGTTGACTCAATCTCCACTTTG
This sequence comes from Dendrothele bispora CBS 962.96, assembly GCA_004369135.1. Lineage (NCBI taxonomy): Eukaryota > Fungi > Basidiomycota > Agaricomycetes > Agaricales > Dendrothele > Dendrothele bispora. The sequence goes on from ML179513.1 coordinate 22,279, forward strand.
TATCATAATTTCCCCCAACCTCTAACGACTGTAAAATATGGAGCTCCCAATTCTTCTCTTATGTCTTTTCGTCCTCAAGGCTCTCCTCACTCTCTGCAGCTTTCGCTCTAAAGGCAAGAAATTGTCTTCACTCCCCCCTGGACCAAAACGCTGGCCCTTTATTGGATCCGCGTTCCATATGCCCAAGCACTATGCTTGGCGGACGTTCTCAAAGTGGAAAGAGGTATACGGTACGTCGACATACCCTCCGCCCAAGTCCTTCAGCACTAATCTACCTTACAATGACTGTAGGGAACATCATTTATCTCGACGTTCTTGGAACCCCAATCGTAGTGATCAATTCGGCGTCAACTGCGAAAGACCTTTTGGACAAGCGATCATCTATTTATTCCGATAGACCTCACCTCGTAAGTAATCATCAGGGTTGGGCGTTGCACACTTTTCCTAATCAAACTCATCTCTACCGAAAATAGGTCATGGCATCTGAATTGTGAGCCCTTCTTGTTCCTGATGTTTTCGTCCGTCTTATTGTCATCCAGAGCCGGCCTGGATCAGGCCTTCCCACTTAAGCAATATGGCGAGGCGTGGCGTACGCAGCGCCGGCTTATCTCCCAGCACTTAAGTTCATCTGCTATACCAAAGTACCATATGATTCAGGAATCTGAAGCGAGCAAATTTGTACTTCGAGTTTTGAGTAATAAAGGCTTGCGTTGGACTTCTGAATCTCTCCGGAAACAGGTGGAACTGTAAGTAATATTACACTTTTTAACTTGATTTTTGCCTCAAGTTCAAGCAACGTGCTGACTCGGGGCTCTGTTATCTTTTCTATATTTTTAGCGGCATTGCAGCAAACATTCTCAACGTGACATACGGATATCCGTTGAATTCGGCGGATGACCCATTCCTGAGACAATCCACACGTGTCATGGATGATTTCAGCAAGACGACTGAGGCCGGTGCTTGGATCGTTGACATGATACCTCAGCGTGCGTACTTGGTTTCAGTGACAATTTATCTTTTTTATGAAACAGGGTTGTTTTTTCGAACAGTGAAATACATGCCTTCCTGGATGCCAGGGTCAGGATTCCTCAAGACTGCACGCGACGTAAGAAGTAACTACGAAGCTGTGATTAAAAAGTTATTTCAATGGACCAAGGATAACCTGGTGCGAACTTTATGTCTATATATTTCCGAATGAATTCTGATAGGGATGGTTGCTCAGGATAATGAAATGGCTATTCCCTCTATATGTTCGACGGCGCTTTCTGCGAAGGGTTCATATGTTTCCGCGGCATTGGAAGAACAACTGAGTTTTGCTGCGTTCTCGGCGCTCGGTGGTGGGCTTGACACGGTAAGTTGTTTCTATATACTCAGAAATACTCTCTCTGAACCTGCGTAATAGAATATCTCGACTTTCATGAGTTTCATACTTGCTATGGTCCTCTATCCGGAAGTACAAGCCAAGGCTCGAGCGGAAATCGACAATGTTGTGGGAACTCTCCGATTGCCTACCTTGGATGACAAAGAGTCTCTACCATTTGTACGTAGCGTTGTCACTGAGGTGATGCGATTCTACCCACCTGTACCATTGGGTCAGTACCAGATATGGTCTTTCTCGGAGAATGTTTCTAACTTGGTGATTTTAGGTCTCCCGCATTCTCTTCAACAAGATGATGTATACAACGACATGTTCCTTCCAAAGAAGTCCATCATTCTCCCTAATGTCTGGTAACTTTGACTCTCTTTTGTGGCTCCGGCTCCTTGTCCACTAACACAATTAACACAGGTATATGCTTCACGACCCTGAAGTTTTCGACAAGCCAGACATCTTCAACCCCTCTCGATATGGAGGTCTTGAGTCCGAAATGCAAAAGGTTACAGATATTACCTTTGGCTTCGGCAGGAGAGTATGCCCTGGAAGGCATTTTGCAGAGAATAGTATATTCTCTATGGTCGCCACTCTGCTCGCAACTTGTGAGATTCTTCCTCCATCAGACAGTACGGGGAAGGAGTACAAGCCTGAAGTCTCTATGGTAGGAAGTGGAACAATAGTGTAAGTGTACTGCATAGCTTCATATATTACAATGAACTGACGTGTTTGACGTTACAAAGTTTCTGTGGCCCATTTGAATGTACTATAAAGCCACGTCCGGAAAGTTCACATTTGCTAGGGGAACTGTAACGCAACTGTAATGCCCTTCATGAATGGTCATGATTTCTCCTACGAACTTTTTAATTTTGCTACGTATGGTAACGGTATTACTTACGCAGATTAGACGTTCATCATCACTATACGCTAAACAACATCTAAAATTCCTTCCAGATACGGTATTTGTAGTAGTTATTATTCCAAAAGGACACGTATGTATCCCTTATTCTTTCGAGATTAGTTAAAAGCTCGTTTCTTTGTTTTATTTCACCACTAGTATTGCACTTAATGATTAACTCTTCTTATGAGCAAGGTAAAGGCAAGGCTGTTGAACATACTCAAGGTATTTTATCTTTCCGGACTGACATTCAACCAGCGACGGGGTTAGCTGTAGCGGTTGCTGATGCACAGGTCTACGATACAAAAATACGGGAAGTCGTCTGCGCAGCCCGGGTGTACGCGTTCAGGATTGATACGTAGGGTCAAAGGCAGATTAAGTCGGAAGCTTGATGATTTCCTTTTGGATAAAAAGTCTATTGAAGCTTTCTCAAAGAAAAGGATACGAAGGTCAACGGTATTCAAATGTACATAGGCCGTATTCGCTGGGTCGGATAAATTAAGCGGACTGAATCGCCTCGTGGCGTAAGGTTGATTTATCATATACCCGTAATTGACGGCAATGAGTTTTTTTTGCAACTTATCTTCCGATAAACTCCGTCGTCCCTCGCAGTTACATAGGCCCAATTTACACTTCAAGTAACAACCCTCCCCTCCCGAAAAAGGAACCTGCTTAGGAGCATTTTTGCCTGCAACCCATTCCCAACTAACCTCATGTGATCCCCATCACTGTCCTGTTCCACTTTCTTCTATCGCTGTAAATTGTGCAAAAAGCCTAAGTTAAATATTCGATTCGAGGAAGGCCATCACTTCGTGTGGCAGGTAACGAGGCCGAATAAGTAAGCCTTTTCGAAGTGCTGAAATGATCAGTAGATGACAACAGTTGCAGACTCAATCTGGAGGACCGTCACCCAGCTGACGCCAAATGAGTGAGATATTAGATATTCCTGATGGGTTATTACACGACCAGTCAAGCGGCTGGAGTTGAGTAAAAACAAGTCTTTCCTTCAGTTGGCCTCTCTAATAAACAAGGTATAGAGTCTATCAGTGACCAACATTTTGTTGTAACAGCACATATGCAGAAAACTGTCAGTCCTAGATTGCCTATTGCCAGGGTCAGGAATATTTGTCTATTACGAGTCCGACCGAAGGAAGGACTCGTCCTTACTCAATCGCTGTCGCTTAGTTGATCAGGGTTCGTTCCATTAGGCATATCACGCATCTTATCTTATAGTTTACGGCCTCGTACCTGCCACGCACAGCGATGGTCTACTTCTTTGATTCTGTATTTACTACGGTCTGTCACACATGGGGTTAGTAGTTGGGATAAGGAGGAATCTTCTAAGTTCCTTTAAGATCATAAAGTGGTGCTGGGTAGCTTGGGTATAAGGACATGTGTCCATTGTGGGTCAAGGGCAAAGTATCATGGACTTGAAGGGCTTGTACCAAGTAACCATCCGAACTTTGGATGAAGTTTAGCTGACTTTCTTTTCGCTTTTCTTGTGAATAGATAACATTAATTAAATTGCACAGAAGGCCAGATACTTTGGATGCAAATGCGTTTGTGTCAGTGTTTGTACTCCATTGCACTTCCGTGACGTCGTTCAAGTTCTCCGGGTAGTAATTTGTGTAACCTATCGGTAGCACAGTGTTGTTCCGTACCGGAGCCGAAATGTTATGTTGACCTGATAGATCGTGCACAAGGAACTAATGGATTAGGATCCACAAATTCGGATTCAATCTACCACCTTCGAAGATATCTATTCTCTCTGGTGACTGTTTTGGGACAATGTTTAGTTCCACAACTTGCTCGGAATCAAATCCGAGGACTATTTATATAGCATATGACTTACCACGAGAATCAGCCACTCAGAAAAAATTAAATCATTATCTGATGGCTCCAGCCGTAAAAATAGGAGTCAAGCTACACTGGCGTGGGCAAAACACGTGAATTCCTTACATCATCAAACCTCTGTTTCCGCGTCCTGCGACTGTAGGACAAGAACTATTGAACCATTACTCACCATTCTGGGCTCATTATGCTTCGTTTGACGCTGATATTTCAATCAGGAACCTCTTTTATCTGTGTTCTTTGGTCTCCCAGAACTTACTGACCTCCGTCACTTGTGTTCTTGTCCTTTTTTCACTTTCAAGTCACAAGAGTGTTTACCCTGTTTTGAAGATAGGACTTATTGCTATGCAGCGAAGCTTGACCAGTGCAATATTTCGATACAACACAATGCTTTGACAACCCCGATACATTTTTTTAGCAAGTCCAATGTCCGAGAAGGTGCCCAAGTGTTATTTGGGCACCTTCACAAAGAAGATTGTACACTTTGGGAATCACGAAGGACAGGGGTCTAGATGGCTACCAGGTGTGTGCTACTTCTTCTTGGCTATCCTTTGAGGCTAATTTTGGGGCAGAATTATTACTCGACACTGCTGGTCAAAGCCCACCTTGAAGAGAGTCACTCTGAGCACGAAGCTCAATTTTCCCCTCTGAGTAAATATCACCTCTATTTGATGACTACAGACAATATAACAGTGTTATATGCATTTCTATCCCTCTACACCCGACATAACACCAGCCCATGTCCGACTGTCCCTGTAAATGATGCCATTCTTTCATGGAGACAGTTGAGCAGTCTATTTAAGTCAACAGACTCTGTATCACGGAATTTACATTTTTCATGTTGTCAATGGCTCACTTTCATCCATAAGACTGTGTAGAGTGCATGATATGCCCTCTGACTGGTGTCGAGGACGACTAGGGCTGACCTAGGGCTGCAGTTCCCACGGTTGCGCAGCTTCCTGGTTTTGGCCGAAACCGAACCCGCACTCGAAGAATATTCATTGAGTGCCCTCAACACAAGATAAAAATATCAAAATTTTATCAGAGACACCTAAGATACTATGCTTTCGAATGATGTAAAAATTTTTATGTGAAGTATGTTGGATCTGAAGATATCAAACAAAAACCCTAAGCTGCGCAGCTTCCTGCCCTAAAATAGTATGACAAAGGAAATATCTTTGTAAGTTCTGATTGCTTAAAAATTGCCGGTGTTATTCAAGAGCACACACTCACACTGCCTGCAAATTCCCGTAAATTCCCTCTGTTACACTGATTTTATGGTATTATGAATTGGAAACATGGAAATTCACTCACACCGAAAGCGGAAAAAATTCCTCCCAGAGGAATATTTCAGTGATTTTCAATACTGTACTATTATGACCATAAGTTCGCGTAACGCATAACGCACCCCCCCCCTGAACTTGGGTCATTTTATAAATCGTAACGCATCACACGCACATCCGAACACCTACCCCAATAATTCCGTCACTCGGCCCGAGCTCGGATCAGCATAATGAACTAATTTTTGCGTGCGGCCTTCGGCCGCAAGCATCGCGTAACACATCATCCGGCCCTCTGAACTTATTCTCTACCAGAAGTATCGCGTCACGGCCAAAGTGAACGAACTTTTGGTCGTAATAGTACAGTATATCAAAATCAATGATGCTACGTATGATATGGCAGATGTTTTTTCACAATTCAACAAAGTTGAGACTCAAAATGAAAAGTCATAATTCATACTAAAATGCACTTGAGTTGAAACAATCTTTGAGATATATTATGACAGGAAAGACGAGAACAATACTTATTTATCTATATTCAGTACAACTGATGTCTTTTTCAATACAGAGTGTATCAAGTCAAATCTCAGCTTCAACGAATTGATATCTGAAAAGACAATTGTCAGCTCAGTTGAAATATCATGACTGAATTGAAAACTGTATTTCTTGAGGTGATAATTGTCTTTTCAGATGTTATTTCACTGATGTTAAGCTTTGAATTGATACACTCTGTATTACGAGGCCCTTTTAGGCCGAGTTAACTTACAACGACCTCCAGACCCATGGGAAGGGCGCATATGTTCACGATCACAAGATCACCGGATGGCGGCACTTCACTGAAACCGAGCCGGTGTGTAGCTCGCCCACTCGGATAAGACCGGCGGATTTTGAAATTAAAGCCCTTTCTAGAACTTAAACAACGACGCCCGAGCCAGTGTAAGCATCAAATCAAATAGAAAAAAACATGTGATTTGCCACAAGAGTAACCATCGGGTTCTCCAAAGCATTTCTTATTTCCCCAAGTCCGTTTAATGTGTTCTTGTACACACAGCATTTACCCACGAAGGTGGTGCAAGTTACACATATTCCCGTGTGAAGCAGAAATTGTAATATACAGAAATTCGGGCCCTGTGTATATAGTATTTACTTACTTATGTGCGATTCAAGCAGTAGGTAAAATCAAGAAAAGAAGAAAACTGAAAAAAGGCTGAAGCTCAGTGGGCTCAATCTTCGAGTGTAGATTGGGAATGGAGACGGAGAACTAATTTTGTAACCAGGCCTGAAATCTTTTCATGAAACAAAATGAAAAAGGAAAGAAGAGGTTCAGCATGAGTGTATAAGTTACAAAGGCACTGGTCATCAAAACCAATAAAAAAAATAGGCGGGGGACAAAGGGACAAGGTGAAGTGGAGGAAAAATGGTCGATGATAGTGATTATAAGAGAAAAAAAACGGCTGAGCACACATTGTTACATGTATGATCAGGACTAAGAAAAAACCACAATGATTGAGGCATAGGGATAGCCAGGAAAAAAAAAAGAGCGAAACCATAACTTACACATCCAGGCAATTACTGTAAAAGGGAAAAAAGCTGTTAACCAGAAGTAATAGCCATACGAGGATGACAATGACCATTTTTGTTTCAAGAAAAAGAAGGACAGTGGAGGAGGGAAGGGTTCAAAAAGAGGTTCCGATTCCATTCAGACAGAGCCCTTTTTTTTATCTATGGTTTGGGGCAGCTTACAAAGAATGACCTGTGGGGACCCTATCTTCAACCTCCGGACATAACCCTGTTTCTTACTTTATAAGAGAGGATCGGGGATTGTGGACTTAAGTGGATAGTAGGTGATAGCATTTTACGTTGATGTTAACCAAAAAGAACAGGTATATTGGGTCGGACACGGTGGAGGCGCTCAAGAGTCAAGATGTTGTCGGGCCATTGAGATATGAGCAGTTAGAAGTCAAAATTTCAACCAACTTCTCAAAATTCTGGAGCTCACAAGACCAGGTCTTTTTGCTCTGTTCAAGTTTTCAACATTCATTACCAGTCATTTTCACCAGTCACTATTAAGTATAAATTAGACAGGAAGAGGAGAAAAAAAGGTGTAATGTCATGGGTGTACATTGTGCTGTTCAATTTTCAAACTTTGCCAGACTTGTCTGAGCAGCCATACTAGCAGAGTTCAAATGGATAGCATCGTTTTCACGCTGAAGTGTAACTGAGGACTTTCCCACACTTGGTATTACAATGCTTGAGGTGACAGAAGGTTTAAGTGCCAGCAAGCCAGAAGTAACATTTGCAGAACCTTAAAACAAAATAGATCTCCTTTGTCTAAGATAACCAAAGAGTTCCTTTTGTCTCATTCTTCTTGTCAAACTCATAACCCTGTTTTGCATTGAGATTTTTCATAACATCAAGGAAAGTTTCATCTGTGGTGTGAGTGTCATGAGTCTCTAAGGAACTGATTAATTTGATTGTGATAGCTATATTTACAAGTCTCATGGGATTGCAGGTTGATAACTCCAACTCAGAACATTATGACATTCCTCAATCATCATAGGAAAGGGGGTAGAGAAAGGAAGGGAAAAACAGGAAAAATTAGAAAGATTAATCATAAGAGCTTGCAGGCACCACAACTAGAATTCAGCTTGTTTACAAAGCCCTTTTAGGCTGAGTTTAACTTACATCACCCAGGGCACATATATTCTTGGTCACAAGTTTTTTTGAGTTGGAAAATAAAATGATGAAGAAGATTGTCCACTTTGATATCAGGATAACAAAATATTGACCCAAGCTACAGGTGACCTTCCTCACCAAGTTATATCTACTGGTTTCATGAGGATTGCAGGTTGTTAAATTGGAACATTATGACATTCCTCAATCATTCATCATAGGAAGAGGGGGGAGAAAGAAGAAAAGGAGAAGGGGAAAAATAGGGAAAATGAGAAAGATTAATCATAAGAGCTTGCAGGAAACATACACTAGAATTATGTTTCTGTTTTATTTATTGAAGAAATTTATTCACTGTTACAAGGCCGTTTTAAAGGTAGGCTGAGTTTAACTTACACCAATGTCCTCCAGGGCCCATATGTTCATGGTCACAAGATCACCAGAATACATCCAGGTTTTATGAGATGAAGTGCCACCTCTTCTCTATTTCACTATTTATGATGGTAGAATGAATGCAAGTCAGAAGATGTTTCTTGAGCAACCTGACAGGGAGATTGTCAGATTTACTCTCAGAGCAGTGACATACTTTGGAGGCTATCACTTTACATGTTGATTTATTGATGCTACTGGTTCGATGTATTATCATGATGGTCTTACCTGTGGGACACATGTTCATAATGAACAATTAAATGCAAATACTGTCAATGATCAAGTCTTTAAAACAGCTGACAATGGGAGAAAAATAATGATTGGTGCATTGTATATTAAGGATTGAATTTGGTTCAAGAGCTTGCGTTACACATATATGGTAACCACAGCATGGTGTAATATGGGGTAAACCATACAGCAACTATACTGTCTTGAGGAGAGCCTGAAGTCTAAATGACTTCCATATGTACAGTACTGTCTTCAATGTACAATGACAATGCCATGCTCTGACACTACCTGGATTATGCTAATCCAATGAGAATCACTATGACAAGAAGGGCCTCGTATCTTGCCATGCGAAGCAATGACACCTTTCCCCAGTCAGAACAATTGTAATGCATACCGAATTTACATAAATCATCTTCACTTTCAATTTCCATGATATGATATGTTTCACCCATTCAATGTTTCCACTGAAGTGTAATCCATTGTGATTCAGAACTTTTCAATCTGAGTCTCAGATTGATTGAATTGTGAGAAATCCTTTGCTGTATCATACATGATGTTACTAATTTTGATATATCTTATATCACTGAAACATTCCTCTGAGAGGAATTTTTTCCATTTCCGGTGTGACTGTAAAACTCCAGGAGTTACAGTGCTTTGCACCCAGTGTCATGTCAGTCATATAATCATGAAGAGTGGAGGGAACCTACTGAAATGCCAAAATCTGTCATGCCAAAGCTGGTGATCCAGCTTGGATTTGACAGGGAGTATTTCTCACCAGTATGATGAAATGAAGTAAAAGTTAGAGAAAAATAATAGCTACAGATACCACCTTTTGGTCCAAAGTCTCACATTTGCAATGGGATACTTTATGTTATGTAGGGATGATTTAATTACATATAGTATACACCTGTACCTGTTGTAGGTGTTTTGACAACTGTGTTGTAGATATCAACTGCTGGTTTTTCCAAGGCTGACTGAAAGAATCCAAGAGGAATCAGTTTTCGCCTCGGTTACCAATGTGATCTTGTTTGTCAAGGCCTTATTAACAATTTGAATTGGCAATCAGGCATCGGAAATTCCGGCTTCTTCATATGGTCCTGGATCAGAAGCCTCTGAGCTTGACTCGGTCCAGTTGATGACCTCATTTCAGGCCTCGTACTTGCCATGCTTATTTTAGTAAGTGCTCTTTCCCTGACTCTCTCTTATCTAATTTGTAAACAAATTAGATAAAAATTAGATAAGTAAGAAACAGGGTTTTTTATGTCTGGGGGTCGAGGACTGTTCCCACGGTAAATTAAGTAAGCCTCTCAACCAACGTTTAGTAAGCCCTTCACACGGCCCAACCGGACTCACCCAAGCTCGAAGCCTACGACGGTAACTCACCAGACCACTTGAAACACAAAGCTCCTGTCCGGACTGAACCCCCTCAAACCCAAATCCCACCTACGACAAGGCGACGCTACTCCTCCATAACAGTCCTCCCGGGGCAATTCATGACCGAGCCTAAGCCAGAAACCCTTTCACAAATTCCTCATTTCCTGAAAATTCTCCCCACCTCCACAACAGTCTCAAACACCACCCTCAAACAATATTCTAGACTAGACTACCCTACGTCAAGGTCATTGCAGGTCACTGGCAGGAAATACCGACAAAAGCACTTTCCACTAGTATTATATGTAAACATTGACCTGTCAGTAAATTATATAACCGAAAAAGTTTGCAAGTACGTTCCGGAGTAAGAAAGATTGACAGTGAGAGCTGCCGTGAGAACGCAGGATTAACTAATAATTTTCTATGGGCGCGACGCCTGCGAGATTAACACCAGACTACTTTCACACAGTGTGAAACATCAGTCTGGATTCTCGAGACTACATTGATCGTACTTACAGATTCAAACTTGTTCTTCATTTATATTGGCAGTAAACTGACGGAAAGTGGGATACGAACAGGCGAAAGACCAAGGAGCTCTTGGAGGTCCATTCAAGCTCAAAATAAGTACATGTGTCGGATCGAAATTTTCATCATTGATGACAGGTCCGATGATTAGATTATTTTTAAGGACGTGAGAGTCGTTTTGTCTTGGTTCTATGCTTTATTTGGCCTCACTCAGAAAATCGATAAGAATGAGGCTATTGTAAAGCGGAGTTGGTTGTATCTTTGGTGTAGGGTAAATATAAGTAGTCACTGGATATACTTCGGACAATGGGTCGAAACCTTCAAAAAAGAGTCGTCACAAAATGAACACATAAATACTCAGCCCCAAAATTCGAATTCTTCCGGGAACGGTATTTTTTTTTTCACAACGACCGGGCATTTTCTGTCCAACGGAAGGAATTTTGTTTTCTGGATAGTAAATTGATTGCATTATATGCCCGATCAGACTGCCTATCATATATGGTAATGTTCCTGGAATGAATAGAATCTGAATTGTATCTGGCAAGAAAGAAATGTGCGGCCACTAGGTTGTTGATTTTGGAAATATAGAACATATGATACAATTAGTACACTGTGCCTGGCAAAAGACCTCTCGCTATTCAATATATTTGGAATCAGATGCCCACTGATTATTGGGATACTCCACAGATTATTGAGATACTCCACATCAAACAATGATGCTGAAAACAGAGATATCACAAGGGGACTGTTTGATATTTGATACGCATAATAAGAATTGAATTATAAGGCCGTAGGGAAAGATGTCAACTACTCATCCAACCTTCCTTTCGATGTCCTCACAGACCCAACAGTCTATCCCTCTTTCTGATGATCAAGTTCTTGCAATCCAAACTTCCATTACTTCGACTGCAGTTGTTTCACTACTGTTCGAAATTTACTTTCCATTTGTTTCTTGGGCAATCAGTCTCATGTGTGTATTTTTTTAATGTTGGAACCACAAATCTGTCTGATATTATTGTAAACCATTTTAGTAGCAGTCAAGATCGCCCCTTGTCGAATGCACGACAGGCACTTCTCCTTTTCACTATTATCATGCTTCTACTATCCATCATGAATTTTGTCTCCACCCTATTACAAGACATCATACTTATCAGTCCAGATTACTCCTGGTCAACATATCAAAATTCAGAAGCAATCCAATTATTTGTATCAAGATTCAATGTGGGTCTTCTGTGTTTTAGTATATATTGTTTTGCATCTACTTAAGGCTACCTTGACCAGTATGTCTTGAGTGATCTGATTGTTGTCTGGAGAGCTTGGATCCTATTTCCTAATCAATGGAAAGCCAAAGCTGTTCTCTTTTTGTCTGTAATGATTGTGTGTGGTAAGTATTTATTTTTACTCAATTTTGTGTTGAAGCATAACACAGTATCCATTAGCTGGAAACACAATGGACATATTTCTCAACTGTGAAGAGCTTTTCGCTGGAAACGATTCCGGAGTTGCCCTTGATGATGGAATAGTTTTATTTTTTGGATTATCTTCACTCACTACAAACCTCATTGCCACATCAATGATTGGATATAAAGCATGGTATGTGCAGTTTATAAATGGTAGTGAGCTTGAGTGTTCTGACAGTTCTGTGTATCATTACTGTAATTAATGATGAACCTCTGGGATACTGACAAAAACCAAATTCCTAGGTACTATCGACAGCATATCAGAAGAGCTCTCAGTTCAAGCAGTAATTCTGCAAATCAAGTGCAAAAGATCTTGGCTTTTTTGATTGAATCTGGGACCTTCTATTGCTTCTGTTGGGCAAGTCATTCCTTCTGTTGATGTGCACAATACTAAACTTACTCCCAGCTTGGCTTTATGGTAATTTTTTCTGGGGTCACTAACATTGACACCATTTCTATACAAGTTACCCTTGGGGTAATGCCACTCCTCTCAGTAAGTTATCTCTCTACTGAAAATCTGATAACCTGACACAGTGTTGATTGTATAGGCACTATATCCAGTCCTTATCATTCTCATAGCAGCTCGAAACCTGTCGCTTAGTGAGAATGATCAAAACATGTCTTTGTCTCAGTCCATCAGGTTTGCTTCATGTCCAAGTGACAGCAGCAGGCTTCAAATCCAGAATGAGTTGGAGTAATTTTTCCTGGAGATTGAGGAAGCAAAGAAGTGAATGTTGGGATATTTATTGATTCCAGTGAAAGCTATTATATTTATGAGCCCCTTCTACTTCCCAGAGCTTATTGTACAAATCATATCAGCACAGTATTCTACATGGCATTTCTCTGCTGTTACATTGTTCATGCACATTGCAGTGTATATTCATCTATTTGTCACCTTGGAAGCTAATATTTGGGTGATGTCTTATGCACATTGCAAGGATGACCAAGTCAGTGACTTTTAACCAGAAGGTTAAGATTGGCTGACTCACCTAGGTCATTTGACTACAGGTCAATCAGTGGTCCTACTTGAATCAGAAGCTTCCAATGACTTCCTTGGTCCAGTAACAGTTGATAGACCTAGTTGTCATGCTTCTGGTGGTCCACTCAGGCTCGACTTTATATTGCATATTATAAGGCCAAAATTTATACAGGACTCATTTTTATTAATCTCAACTTTGCAGGATCTGGCTATGTCAGAGCCACAGCTATCCCCATGGCCAGAAGAAGCCATTGGTGGTGCCTGGCACATTAGTAGATGATGTTTATCTACATTGCAAGTTACTGTAGCCTGATGAAGGAAAGTTTGGTCCACTTTGGGTGTGATATTTTTGAACTCCTATTCAATAAGGCTAGTCATGTAGTAACCCATTAAGAATATCTAATATCTTACCTCATTCCTATTTCGGATTAGTTCATTTTTTTGCGTCAGCTGGGTAACAGTGCTCCGTATTGGATCCGTCACTGTCATCTACCAGTCATTTCAGCACTGTTTGAGACTTTGAAAAGGCTTGCTTATTTGGCCTTGTACCTGCAAAGCGACGGCCCTCTTCCTTCATTCAGTGTCCAAAATGGAGTGTGACACATCTTCATTTTCACTTTGCCCCAAGAAATTGAACCGAGGCCAGAGTGTTACCATAATAGGCCTATTTTGACTCCCTTTAGGCTCAAATTTCTGAATTGAAGCTGAGGATAACTCTAAAAGGCTAGTTCTGCAGGGGAGAAAAAAAGCTTGTTTGTCACATTGTCAGTTTGAAGCTCAGTGTGCATGATGGAACATTTTTTCATTGGGTACAGTATCAGCTTGTCATTCAGCATGCCATATGTACTTGCCAACACAGTGACAGCCTGATTCCTTCATGCCAGTTTGTGAGTCATTATTGCATTCAAAAAGTAGCATGTTTGTACGACAGATTGGCAGAACAATACAAATAAGACTCAGACATGATGGATTTAATAAGAGACTGAAGCACATGCAATCATTCTTCATGCAATGCATATGACACTGTTGTTAACAACGGTGTCTGACAATTGTTATAACATTTGATCTCTGAAGTTACCGAAAGTGTTATAAGGTGCTTGACAACATTCACTGGGTGGTTATAACCTACTTTTTTATGTCTCTACAGGCTGAACAGTTTACTCTCCTTTCTCATGATCAAATCCTTGGTGTCCAAATCTCCATCATTTCATCAGCAATTGTATCCCTATTGTATGGAATTTATCTTTTTGCCATATGGGCAGTATACCTCTTACTGTATGTGATTTTAATAGATTTTGAAGTTATTTACATCTAATCTTTAAAACTGCCAGTATGAAAGGTCCTCCATGGTCCAAGGCACAACAGACACTCCTTCTTTTTACTGCTTTCATGTTTGTGCAGTCCACCTCAAACTTCACTGTTGCTTTGTCATTAAGCACACTAAGCATGACCATTGACAAGTACAAGCCAAAAGTCAATATACAAAGATTTACAAGTGTTCCAATCATTTGTAGCAAGATCCATTGTAAGTTTCTATGTTCATTGTCTACATTGATTATATCACTGCAACCTAACTTCATTCTCTTCAGTATATTTTGAGTAATGTTATAGTGGTCTGGAGGGCTTGGATTCTACATACCAATCAGCGGAGAGCCAAAATGGTTCTGATTTTGTCTTTTTTGATCATTTTTGGTATGCATTCATATAAAATTTATATATTGCCTTCAATATTCACAGATCTGCAAGGTGGAAAACTGACATAGTGTTTATCTGTGAGGATTTTTATGCTGGAATGGAATTCGTACTATCAGTTGCAACACTGGGCTTGTTCATATCGTAATCTTTAGGGATTGTGACTACTTTGGGTTTTTCTGAGTTTCTGGGAGTCGGGGATGCCCCGCTTGCGGGGGTTAGGATACAATAATCTGAGTCGGAAGACCTGTTCCCGTCTCGAGATATGAGTAGATTATCTCATACTTTCTAGAAATCTTTGTGGTGTACGCCACAACCGCCGCCACAAGTTAAGTTTAATTCCCTCTGTTTGGCTCTAACCTTTTCGTAGGAATTACAGTAGCACCTGGTCGATCTGTACAAGAACAGGTGATCTCCATTAGATCAAGTCTAATTCAAAGCGGAATGACGAAAGATCGAGTTGCTTCTCAGGAGGGGGATTTGTGAACACGGCTCTGGAGTGACAGAAATCCAACAATGTCAGTCTGCCGAAAATGAGCGGTCTTGTGCTTACTAAGCTTCAGGGAGGTATATCTCCTTTCAATTTATCATGTATCTTATCCTTCTGCCTACATCGAGAAATGTTTGCCGGTAAATGCCGGAAATAGTGACCCACCTTCCACACGATTCGACTTTAAAGTTAGAGTTAGACAAGGAACACATTGTTTTTCAATGATGTTTTCTGTATATGTATACATATACATCCCTTACTTTCTATTGACAATTGCTGCCGCATGGTTTCGAGTAGTACAACTGTCTGCAAAAAATTGACAGTTGCAGTTCTAACCATGTAGTCATGAGGATTCTGCAGGATGTCTGTGGGAAATCGGTACGTTGTGTATAAATCCTATGTCCTTATAAAAGAATACACACTACGCTATAAGATCTCAATCCCCACTTGTTCTTCAATTTCACCTACCCCTACAACTGTAAAATATGGAGTTTGCAATTCTTCTTTTATGTCTCTTCGTCATTAAGGCTGTCCTCACTCGTTGCAGCCTCCAATGGAAAGGCGGGAAAATGCTCTCACTTCCCCCTGGACCGAAACGTTGGCCTTTTCTTGGGTCTGCATTCCATATGCCCAAGCATTATGCCTGGCGGACGTTTTCAAAGTGGAAAGAGATATACGGTACATACCCCTACCCAGATTTCGATAGCACCCATTTACCTCACAATAATTGTAGGAAACATAATCTATCTGGACGTCCTTGGGACTCCGATCGTAGTGATCAATTCAGCATCGGCTGCCAGAGACCTTATGGACAAGCGATCATCTATTTACTCTGATAGACCTCGCCCAGTAAGTAATCATTAAATCATAGACTTCGATACGCAGACATTTCATTATGGGCTTATTCCTACAAAAATAGGTCATGACGTGTGAATTGTGAGTTCCTCTTGCATCTGATTTAATTAACAACCTCGTCCATCTCATTGTCCTTAAGAGCCGGTCTGGATCAAACCTTTCCACTCAAGCAATATGGCGAGGCGTGGCGGACGCAGCGCAGGCTTATCTCTCAATACCTGGTTCCATCTGCTATGCCCGAACATCATATGATTCAGGGGGAGGAAGCGAGAAAATTCGTGCTTCGAGTTATGAGTAATAGGGACTTGCATTGGACTTCTAAATCTCTCCGGAAACAGGTGGAACTGTAAGTAATATTACTCAATTTCTTCCCTCAAGGTCAAGGTAATGTGTTGATCCGTGCCCCCGGTACCTTGTGTCCCTTTTGGGTTCTTTAGCGGTATTGCAGCTAGCATTTTCAACGTGACATATGGATATCCGTTAAACTCGACAGACGACACATTCCTGAGGCAGTCTACGCATGTAATGGATGATTTTTGCAAAACGGCTGAGGCCGGTGTTTGGATCGTTGACATGATTCCTCAGCGTGCGTGCTCATTTTCGGGGTGATATTTTTCTTTTTGAAAATGAGGTTGCTTTTTCGAACAGTGAAATACATGCCTTCTTGGATGCCAGGATCAGGATTCCTCAAGATTGCACGCGATCTCAGAAGTAACTATGAAGCCGTGATGAAAAATCTATTTCAATGGACCAAGGACAATTTGGTGCGGACTTTTGTTCAGATCTTTTAGGATGAATACCGACTGGGACACTTTCCTAGAACAATGAAACGGCCATTCCCTCTATATGCTCGGCAGCTCTTTCTTCAAATCTATCTCCGAGTCAGGAATTGGAAGAGCAACTGAGTTTTGCTGCGTTCTCGGCACTCGCTGGGGGACTTGACACAGTAAGTCACGTTGAGAAGTCGTCCACTATAAGTTTTGGAAGCACTGATACTGGAGTTCTGTTCGGACCTGTGGGGTAGAATATCTCGACTTTCCTGAGTTTCATATTTGTTATGACTCTCCATCCGGAGATCCAGACCAAGGCCCGAGCAGAAATCGACAATTGTGTGGGGAATCTCCGATTGCCTACCTTGGACGACAAGGAGTCTCTACCATTTGTACGTAGCGTCATCACCGAGGTGATGCGACTCTACCCACCTACACCATTGGGTGAGTGCTAAATATATTCTCTTTTGGAAAATTTTCTTAAGTTGATGATTTTAGGTTTTCCTCACTCACTTCAACAAGACGACGTATATAATGACATGTTCCTTCCTAAGAAGTCAATCATTTTCCCTAACGTCTGGTAATTTCGATTCACTTCTGTGAGTCTGTTTCTTTACTCATCAACATAATTTAATACAGGTATATGCTTCGTGATCCTGAAGTTTTCGACAAACCAGAGATTTTCAATCCATCCCGATATGGAGGTCTTGATTCCGAAATGCAAAAAGTCACAGATACCACTTTTGGATTTGGAAGGAGAGTATGCCCTGGAAGATATTTTGCAGAGAACACTATATTCGCTATCGTCGCTACTTTGCTCGCGACCTGTGAGATTCTTCCTCCTTCGGACAGTACGGGGAAGGAGTGCAAGTCTGAAGTCCCTGTGGCGGGAACCGGAACTATAGCGTGAGTGCTGCCAGTGCATCTCGGCCAGATTGCAATTAACTAAGGTATTTGATGGTATACAGTTTCTATGGTCCATTTGAATGTATCATCAAGCCGCGTCCGGAGACCTCACATTTACTGGGGGAACTGTAACAGCTTATGATTTCTCCTACGAGCCTCTTTCCATTTGCGATAATATTCACCCCTTTATTCAAATCCTTTTATATGGCGTGAGCATGCGTCCGTAGCTGAAGTTACATATTTCCGACAGGGTTGAGAACAGTATGGAATGTATACCTCTCACCTCTTTTGGTAGGTAATAGAGACAAAGCACTGCAGTTTTCTGCTTTTATCCTACCCAGGACTACGAGTCTTTATTACTCACCAATATATCAATCTCGGTCCTTGTAATAACCTACCTAACTCGGTCAGATATCAGAAGCAATTTTTTTCCCTTTTGATTTCAGAAATTTACACAATTTCTTGATTCATCGTTCGCCGCTGAGTTTTTGTTTTATATACTGACGATTAGCGTTGTTATGTTTTTCTTACTTACTCTCTCGTTTCCTCGTATCAGGTATGAAATTTGGTTCTATGTTTTGAGCTACGTGTTAAATCTGGTTACTATCTCGTTCTCTCGTATCAGTTTTTCATTACCTACCCTTATGTTTCCCTCCCTGTGATGACCAGTACATTATACAGCCTAAAGACTGGCACGAGTCCGAGTCTTTAGCAAGTACTCGCAGTGTTGCCATGGTCCGGTCCGGGCCAGGTCTGACCAAAATTTTCTGGCCCCTGACCTGGACCTCAAGGGTCGGTCCACCCTCTGCCCGACCCTTGGCCCTGGACCACTAGAACCAGGTCCAGACCTGTTCTCAGTCACACTTTCTCCAGATAAATTTTTTGGCCCTGTAAAAAATCCTGAGTGACTGTTACTTCTTTTTTACACATAGACCCGGGCATTTAAAAATGATAATCCACAAAAAACAGCGTTCAAACTTTTTCTGCATTGTTTTATTTCCTGATCAAGTCACCTGACCTTGTCCACATATGGTTGTCAGTAGTAGGAAACTTGTAAAACCAGGCAAAAGTGAATTTATTACTTGTGTATGCTATGTATAGTAAGTATTGAGCCACAAATGAGGTCTCAAATGCTCAGGAAAAAGTCCCAATACCTACATACATGGCTGCCAACTGGTCCGGGGTCAGCCCAGGTCCGGACATCTGCTCAGAGCCTGACCTTTGACCTGGACCTCGAGGTTCAGGTCGGGCATAGCATAGCCACTGGACCTGGACCTCAGGGTCGGTTCAGGTCGGGTCAGGGGCCAATGGGGTCCTGGCCCGGACTGCAGCAACACTGAGTACTCGCGAGTTGATCCATGAGAAAACCCGTGGGTTTGTTGACCTGTGGGTCAAATACCTGTTTCTCATGGATCTTTGACGAGTCACAGGTCAGCTATCAAGAAAAATAAATTTCTAAAAGGTGTGAAATATACTGGAATTTAATAAATTTATACATAAACTCACGGGTACTTGCTAAAAAACCTGTGACTCGTGAGTCAAGTACCTGTTTCCCATGGATCTTTGACAGGTCACAGGTCAGCATTTTTATGACACAAGTACTCGTTCATGGATCGCAGGTCGACCCAGATCCGGACTCGTGCCAGTCTTTAATACAGCCATTCCGGCTTCCTCTCACGCTTTGTTACGAGGCCGACTTTAGGAGGACTTGTCTTTACTAACCCAAGTCTCCTAGCCTGTCGTGCGTTAGCCCATTAGGAAACTCCGCTCTATTTCGGACAGGATTATGCAAGCCCGGGAAGTTCTGCACCGTTGCCGTAGTGTTGCACGTGACTCCACTCCGGCTAGTCGCCGAGTCGAGCCGGTTTTCGAGTCACGGCTTGACTCATGACTGAAGTCGGTAGAGTCATTTGGAGTCAAGCATGAATTCCGTTCCAAATAGACCGGAATTCCACTAGAATTTGCTTATGTCCGTACATTAATCAAGTTTTTTCAAATGCCATATGTCCTCGCAAAATTGGCATATGTTCAAGTCAATGTAGCCTAGTAGCTGTGTCACATGTAATCATTTTACCAAAAGGCCTAGAGTTCAATCTAGTGCGGATACATTCTAACTTTTACACCATAAAACAAATTAGCATCCCTCACAAATTCTTTTTTGCCTTCAGATCAATCAATCTTTGACATTCAGTGAGTCCATTTCAGGACTATTTCATTGAAAAATGCAATGAATGTAGTTACCAGCATCTTTTTTTTCCTTCTGTGCTTCACACACACTCATGCACATAAGTGACAATAAAGGACCCCTCTTTAGTAGTAATAGTGTACTGTATCATTTCGTTCAATTCGTCGGTCACGTGTCATGCTCGATTTTTGCAAACACCGCCAATAAATTTTTCTCGATTTTTCCAGTTTTTGGAGATTTGTCGGAAAAATCAAAAAGTCACGTGCACGACGAATTGAACAAAATGGTACAGTATCCTGTTCTTACAGACTACTAAGCTGTCTGAACTTGCAAGTACATAGTTAACAAAGAATAAAGAATCCTTCTGTACTCCGAGAAGTTGTACATTGACCCAGGGACATAGTCCACTTAATTGGAATAGTAAACCATTATTTCATGCCCAAAAAAATATCATTTGAATAATTCTTAAGCAATAATTTAATAGCAATCATTGATATAGTGCCAAATCAGGTCTTTTTCCAATTTCTTACATGCATATAGCTATTATAAATTAATTGATGAGAATACTACCTACTGCATTATATAAAGGTCTCATAGTATGTAGCAAAGCAAAACAGACACTTTTATCGCTCAAAAGCCTGCAAAAAACTAAGCAGACATATGCCGGTAATGCACTGTAACTCAGCGTTACCGCATAGGCCCATATTTTCGCGTTTACAAGGAAGAATCTATGTTTTAGTGATAATAAGTATTTTATCACGTTGACAGAGGACTGAAGTGAGCCCAAACTGTCAGTCAAAGCGGAATATGGCTATGTTCCACAAGGATAGGCTATTCTAAATAGCTATGGCAGTCTCTATGGCTATCTAGCTACTACAAGTTGGTGTCTATGTCATTTGTATATTGATCTCTCTATACTGGAGACTCTACCCAAGGCTACGATGCCTCTAAAGTGCTTGTATGCTAAATTGTCAAATTACGATGACTCATGGCCAGAATAACACGTATTCACGGGATCTCAAAGAACGTGTCAGAAGATCAATTGTTATATCGGGCAGAACTCCGAATGCAACAGACAAGCTATTCCGATTAGAGTTAGCTGTGTCCGGACCAAAAAGAACCTAATAAGAACGGGTGCAGTACATGCTGAAGAACGCGTCATGTGATAGTAATTACAATTACGCTATTTCACAAGTACGTGCATAGGGGTCAAATGTGCACAAACCTTTAAGGAAAGAAATCGTATGGATTCCTGAGCGTGTATTAAGATGGGAAGTGTTGAGAATCACTTCTAGTATGACTTGTGAAGCAAGAGGAACTGTTCTTTGCTAAATATACACATTTTAGCATTGGAACAATGGAGCAAGACCTCGGCTGGTATACTGACGCGTATACGCCGAAAAGACACAACTGGATGACGAGTACATCCGTCTCTGAACGCTAGTAGTTGCTATAGGGCATAGGTGTGCCTGGCATAGCTCCTCACAGCTATATACCAAGATCTGTTAGATTTATTCTGTTCCCTTATTGTCTAGTGTCACATCCCTACTCAGTTCTCTATGACTTGTTTTCTTATCTGTAAATATGCATTACCAGTATCAGTTTCTTTTTATCTTTTATTGTATATTTTAGCGGACATCGAACTGGGTATCTAGTACTGTACAGTCTTTAGCGAAATCATATAAATACCCACTGTAGTAGTAGTAGTACCCCAGAGTAGTACCAGATACACAACTGCAGATCCAAGTGTCTCTCGGAGCGTACCTAAACGCCGCTTGCCTTGGCCAGTCACTAGTGTTGACAGGAATCTCTAAATAAAGATCGTATAAAGAAAGATTTGTTTAAAGTTTTAAAGAAAGAAGTTTACCAGTATCTCAGAACTGTCTACCAAACTATACTCTTAAGTTTAGCAGTAGCTCAGAACTGTCACCCCAGTATTGTAAAGAATTGGACGTGTTATTGGTCAATTTGTGACTTTGGAACATTGAATCTGTCTATCAGCAAAGATTTAAATCGCACTTTTTACACTATCGCACACGCCCACACACATTGGTTCATCCTTTGTACTAAGATCACAAAAGAACCCTTTCTAAAGAAGTGTTCTGTCACTCAAAAGCACTCGCATTACACTGTTTTGTGTTTGGTTTTTGGTGTTTTTGGTGTCTTTGTTCTATAGACACTGGATTCACTTACCACCACATTACTGGAGGCATGGGAAACAGTTGCTACATAAGGGAAATGGCATATGTTGGCATATGTCCAAATTGGGACATATGCCATGTATTGACATAAGCCATGAGCCGAATTTCTGGGGTTAAAACAGCTTAAATCTTTTAAAATATACTTAGAGCAACTTTCATGAATAGAGAGTTTGCGCAGAGCCAACCACTGCCACGTGCTGTCAAGGACACAAGTGCCCAACACACCAAACCACTCAAGTCACACATGTACACAGGGACAAGGGATGATGACAATATATTGACAATGACTTAACTGGGGGCCAGCCTATACAACCAAGAACCAAGGCAAGAAAAGAGAGGAAGTGAGTAAGATGACTAGCTCAACATAGTACAGGACACTCGTGCAGTATGGAGACAAGAGATCAGACTGGAGAAGTGTCTACAATGACCATCGGTATAAATGATAAGTAATGAATAGGTAAAGTGTCCATGGAGATAGCTATCAATGGAAACAAGGAAGGATCAATCAAGGGAGAAGCTGATGGCAATAATAGAAGGAGAAGCTGGGAGAAGCTGATGAAATCAGAAATGGAAGTTGATGATGGAAAATGATGACAAAGTAAAGGTAACTATGGGAAAAGATAGAAGCTCGGAGACAAAGGAGATCAAGACAGGAGAAATTCATGACACGTGCGGCTTATATAACCATGCACGAGCGGTTGGCTCTCACGCTTGTTGACATGGTCACATGTCAATTTTTTTAACAGTTTAGAGAAGCTGGGACTCGGAGAGCGCTTATTGAGGCGTCGAGAGCAGAATGAATGTTTACAAGTAGAGGATTTCTGTTAATAAAATATGCTAGAACTTGGTTCATGACCCATACTATATAAACGAAGGAACAGTGGCTTGCGCACAAACAACGACAGCCAACCACTCGCGCAAGGTTATATAAGCCGCACGTGGCAGTGGTTGGCTCTGCGCAAACTCTCTATTATATGGAATCAAATTTTTTTTTCGTGCTCGGTGACCTCATAGGCCTCACACAGCGACATCAGCAGCTCCACAAAGCCAATCCTCCAGATGCTGCTGTAAAATGCCTGCACAAGCGTACAGCCACTTGACTCACCCATTTCTGATAATAAACATTTCTTTCTTACTCTTGTTTTGACACGTCGTTTTGTTTCATTTACAATCCAATGCCCCAAAAAAACCGTAGATAATAGAAAGGGGTATTAAAATGTCATATTCAGTTGTGTCAAATCTCCCCAATGAGTATCTCGGAAGTCAACAAGATAATGGCGCTAGGTAATTTGACCGCTGCAGTAACAAGTGGTTGTATGCTCGCATGGGAATTTTACATCAGCATCTGGAGGATCAGCTTTGTGGAGCTGCTTATGTTGCCGTGTGAGGCTGAGATGAGGTCACCGAGTGCGAAAAAAAATTTTGATTCCGTATATTTATGAAAGTTGCTCTAATGACTCCAAAAAAGTATCTAAAGGTGAAGCAAGTAAGTAGAAATGTATCTGGAAAAATCCTTGAGATCAGTATGACCCTGTCATAACCAGATTCTCATGGCTTTCTCATGACTGAAATTCACATTTCAGCCATTGTACAAGGTAAGTGCTTATTTTTACCAACTTCACTCACTGTATCAACTTATTACAGGCTCGTTTATGTACTTGTAGCACTTTTGCTATCTCCTTCCTTGAAAGAACCATTTTCAACTGACTCCAATTGACTCGAGTCGGAGTCGAGTCAATTTAAATGACTTTTTTGCCAAGTCAAGCCGAAGTGAGTCAGAGCTGAGTCCTGACACCACTACACTGCTGCATTGCCATGTGTGGTAACAAGTGTCTTGCCATCAACTTGCCTGTCAACAACAACTGTTCCCTTGTCCAGCACCTCCCTTCACTGCAGACCCACAAAACATCAAATATCATGACGGAATTTCTGAGGCTGGCACATTAATCCCAGTAGGAAGTCAGTTCATTTCTACGCATTTTTAAACATTTAAATGCACCAAAAGGTAACTAATGTATCAGGAAACATTTCTTAACATTTTCGCACATTTATAAACAGTAAAATGTATAATAATGTACCAAATACATTTCTGTACATTTATTCCGCAAATATGTGAACTTCATTCCGAGCCCCGTCCAATCCCTTCCCATCGCCGTTGCCAGTTCAGCCGTTATCGTAGGGTAGACTCGGAAACAAACGGAAAGGCGGGTTGGAAGAAAATGGAAAAACGGATTGTAAAAAAAATGGAAAGGCGGGTTTGGAAATGAATGGGAAGACGGGTTGGAAATAAATGGAAGGGCGGGTTGGACACGTACATAAGTAAAACAACTGTAGAAGTCCATGAGGCTAAGTTAATAGATGAAAATATGTTCAACGATATATCTGCGCACCTTCCAATGCTTCGTTTAGTTTTATCCGGCAGCATGGCAATCCTCAAATCCGACGTCTTCACGATCCTCATGACGTTTCCTAAACGTATGCCTTCCAAAGCGTAATCTAGTTATCGTGACCCAACATTCTGTAAGTTAAATTATAAATATCAGTAATGTCAACGTTCAAGTTGTGCGAGTCATTTGACTCACTATATGCGCATATATGCGTCTTATACGCACATATGTATATGTATCCTATTTGCATAAAAGATATAAAAGATATTAGAACGGGACAACGCAACAGAGTACATACAAATGGATTAAAAGCTTACCTTGAGCAAAGCGTCGACATCCACCAACCTTGTGTTATAATCACCATCTGCATTATTTGCGTGGTAAGTAAGTAGTATAAGGACAGAAGAACAGAAGACCAAGCATAGAAATGAAAAACTAACTTACGCACCTTACTACTGGGGCACCCGGATGTTGGTGGTAAGGAGAGAAAGCAATCAAAGGCGGTGAGACACGTTGGAAGGCCTATGTAGCTATATAGAGCGGAGGATGCCGAACGCGAATGCGAACGCAGTCGGAAATTTTGGGGACAGGGAATCAAATGAAAAATACAGCAGCTCGCAAATATAGAAATTTAGAATTGAGAGGGAGTGACTTAGCTTTGCTTATTCTGGGTACAATCAAAATATTCGGGACGAGATCGGATTTTATAAATTCTAATTCGATTTCCAAATCCTAAAAATAACTATTTGGACACAAACGGATGTCTTAAAAAGCACAAAAATGTTTAGAAATGGAATAAATGTTTAGAAATGCGCCGAAAAGAAGTCACTTCCTACTGGGCATTAATTTTCAAAGGTTTCAGCTCTGATATTATCATGAGCAATAATGGATATCAAGAAGAGTTTGAATTTTTCAATGAGATAACACACTTGAGATATACTGGGAAACAAGTGAAATACAATGTTCAGTTTCGAAAACTTCAGAATGCAAAAAGGTGTTAAATATCTCCCTACAAATATTCATTCAGCTGTTGCATGGTCTTCAGCAGATGAGCCATTCACAATAAATGATGAGCCAAGATTTGCCTGGAAAATAGTTCATGCAGGAGGAAATACAAAGTCTCAAATTTACACACAAGAAGTAATGAATTACTCAACCAGAGACACTGAAAAATACTAACTCTATGAGAAAATGAAAGGCACCAGATACAAACATGGAATTAGAAATGCTTTAAAAAAGAAAAGGCAACCTCTAATTTTAACCCTGAAAGACAATGTCAGTCTTATGATAAGCCTTTGACATGGTCACAAAGTGGTTGCTTCTCTGACTCTTTAATAATACTGCTTTATCATCTTTGTCTCAGTAAAATAGATCCTTTCAATCATGAAAGTGTTTATAATATATCTCTCATTTATGGAGAATTTGTTAATTCCTTCAGACTTAATTTCAATGTAGCAAGAGATAATTTAAGAGTTGCACACTCATATCTGGATCCAGATAAATTCTAAATTGGTGAATATGCAGCTGTTGAAAAAGTTATTAACCACATCCTCTAGACTGATTCACCAATTATCAAGATGAAGTCAGTATGCAGAAATAGCTATATAATTACATGCAAATTGGGCAGATCAACCTGAAATAATGTTGGAAACATATTCCCAAAATCACAGCTCCACTTGATTCTGGGCACCCCGATACATAGAGTCTGGAACCAATAGATGCTGCTTTTGTGTTGAAATACCTCAGCATATTAAATTTACAAGCTTACACACTTTCCTGAAAATTTCTTTAGGGCAATTCCAACTGAGCAGTCAGATTACAGTGATTACAGTAGCTAACCAAGTGTTCAAGTACAAGTGGATGAGCACATTTAATTGTCACTAATGAATACTGTACTATTTCGACCAAGTGTTCACTGGTTTTGGGCGTTACACGATAGGTTTGATAACCTATCTGTTTAAGGGGTCTGAGTTATGCGTTACACATCATGCAATGTAGAAATAGGTAGGTGGACCCACCAGTCATGTACAGCTAGTCTCCTGTAGTTACTGTTGCATATTGAAAAATTGACATCTTTCATGAACTCAATGGCATTTAAGTACTAAATAATCAAGGACTGACCGAAAAATTTGTATTGAGGCACTTAAAATAAAAATAAGGTGCGTTACGTGTTTGTAGAAGTAAGTGTTCATATCTGGCCGTTATGCGTTATTTTTCTTTAAAAATCAAGTGTTCAGAGGGGTCCGTTATGCGTCACTGAACACTTGGTCAAAATAGTACAGTATATTGTTTCTGGGATTATATACATCTCATAACAAGAATGTTTCATCATGATAACCAGTGGGTCTATGATAGCATTTTAGACCCTTTCCCCCAACCTCCAATGGTGACAGGATGAATCAATTCCTTAATAAACATGCTAAAATCATTTTATATGTCAAGACAAACTAGAGCAATCCTTTTTTTTAATGGCCTCATACCTGCCACATGAAGCAACGGCCTTCTTCCTTAATATGCGCACATAAATACTTAACGTATCTTTGAGGGAATCGATAGATAGAAATCATGAACATAAAAATGTCATCCCGATGTAGAGGCAGTGTCTGTACATATATTGAAGCCAAATAATTGAACGGTCGAGCGTTCGAGAGAATTGGAGATTTCAATTCATTTCATTTGATTGAGCGTTGCATCGCCAACATCCCTGTCAAAGTTTTCTGAAAAAGAAGAGATGAAAAAGATGAAGACTTATTGGTCTGTCTTGGGTTGAAAAGACTTAGAATATTTACACAAAAAAAGATATGGCAAAGATTTGGTATGTTCGCCACATCTTTTGTCCGAGAAGAGTAAATGTATATTTACTGGTACAACAAACAAAAGACCTTTTCCGTTGTTCTATATGGTTTACAGATTCCTACATCAAAAGAAAAACCTCAACCTTTCCTTGCAAAAAGAAAAGATCTCTTCTTTTTGCGGGAAAAGATTTAATGTAGAGACATGTAAACTAAGTTTTGTTTGTACCAGTGTATGTAAAGTTCTCTTTTCAGACAAAATATGCAACAAAGATACTGAATTTTTGTCATATCAACCTCTTGGACTCCCAAACCTTGCTTAAACATTTTAAATCATTTTAGCAAAAGATGAACCAGAAAGTGAAGCTCTCGTCTTTGGCTGAAAAGATCTATGGACCCAAGCAATCAGTGTTGCTGTGGTCTGGGCCAGGACCTCTTTGGACCTCGACTTGACCCGGACCTGCCCTGATTTCCGGGGTCAGTGGCAGTGCAAAGCCTGACCCGGACATCGAGGGTCAGGTAAAGGGTCAGACACTGAGATATTTTGTGTCCCAGGGTCAGCGAGGGCCAGCCATGGTCGGCCCTCAAAAATATCTGTGTTGTTGTCAGTAGTTTAGTGCTCAGAACTACTCCATAATCAGGTGACTGCTTCTTTTTTACTTAGAATCATGCTTAATTTCTTCATGCTTGTTTAAACAGCTTACTGAAACCCAAGAAACACCCCACTTTTTTTTCTCTCCATAATGGTTGAACAACAGACCTGACCCAAACCTCATATTGCAAGATAAATCAATGTGTGATTAATGATTATGGAGAGCTCAAAGATGCCTGTGCCATAAGGAAGCTTACAAGGATGGTCAGTTGTCTGCACAAAATGAGCAAAAAGACATCATTCTAAAAGATAGAGTAACCCTATGTACTCTTTTCTTGATACAGGTGCACTTACATGATTTTCTTGGTATTTATCTGCAAGCTAACTTTGAAGATTTTTCTGTGAGGTCCATGGTCAGCCCTGGTCCAACCACAGACCTGCCCTCTTGACCCAGGTCCTGCTGGTCCAGGGCCAAGGACCAGTGAAAAGGTGATCCGGGTCGAGGGCCAGAAAATTTTGGTTGGACCTGGCCAAGCCCAGACCATGGCAACACTGCAAGCAATGTGAGGTAGGAACATAAAAAATGGAATGAACCTACACTGGCATATAAATAAATTCAGGGATGTTGAAAATTTCACTGCAAAGAGGTCAGATGCTTGTTTCCCAACAAGATTTCCAGTTTTTCTGGACAAAGACATTGAACATTTCCTTTCAAGAGAGATAAAATTTTTGATGATAAATATCAGGCAAAGAGGGAGTATCTCAAATATGGTAGATCTTGAGAACCAATGATAGGTGGGAGAGTTAGTTTTCATCTGTAGTGTAACATTTCTGGCACCAAAAATCAATAAGTTCAGGATTGAAAAACAGTGACTCTTGAAACCAGATTGAGATTTTAGAGCAGCCATGTTGGGGAATGTGGTTGGAATTTTCATGATAATGAGTCAAGAATGAAGACTAGATATTGGATGAAGAAGTAGATTTAAAGACAAGGGGCATGGTGTATTACCAGAAATACCTATCAGAGGAATTAGAAAAAATACAGAAATTTGCAGGAGCAAATTGGAATCAGACTGGTAAATAGTATTGATTAGCTTCATCAGCAAGTCAGCCAGTGGATGTTTCACAATGATTTCATATTCATAACCTTTATCTTAAGCTCCTTGATCCAGAAGCAGCTTCACAATGGCTTTATTTCCATTTTCAGAGGCTGCTTGGAGAGCATTTCCATAGAAACCACCTTGAGCATTCACATCTGCTCCTTGATCCAGAAGCAGCTTCACAATGCCTTCTTTTCCTTTTGTAGAGGCTGCTTGAAGAGCATTTCCATAAGGACCACCTTGAGCATTCACATCTGCTCCTTGATCCAGAAGCAGCTTCACAATGCATTCATTTCTATTTTTAGAGGCTGCTTGGAGAGCATTCCCATAACGACCACCTTGAGCATTCACATCTACTCCTTGATCCACAATCAGCTTCACAATGTGTTCATGGTCATTGAAAGAGGCTGCTTGGAGAGCATTTCCATAATAACCACCTTGAGCATGCACATCTGCCCCTTGGTCCAGAAGCAGCTTCACAATGCCTTTATTTCCATTTGCAGAGGCTGCTTGGAGACCGTTTCCAAAATGACCACCTTGAGCATTCACATCTGCTCCTTGATCCAGAAGCAGCTTCACAATGCCTTCTTTTCCATTTGCAGATGCTGCTTGAAGAGCATTTCCATAATCACCACCTTGAGCATTCACATCTGCCCCTTGATCAAGAAGCAGCTTCACAATGCCATCATTTCCATGTGCAGAAGCTGCCTGAAAAGCATTTCCATAATCACCACCTTGAGCATTCACATCTGCTCCTTGATCCAGAAGCAACTTCACAATACCTTCAATTCCATTAAGAGAGGCTGCTTGGAGAGCATTTCCATAGAGACCACCTTGAGTATTCACATCTGCTCCTTGATCCAGAAGCAGCTTCACAATGTCTCCATTTCCATTAAAAGAGGCTGCTTGGAGAGCATTTCCATAACGACCACCTTGAGCATTCACATCTGCTCCTTGATCCAGAAGCAGCTTTACAATGCCTTCATTTTCATTGAAAGAGGCTAATTGAAGAGCATTTCCATAAAAACCACCTTGAGCATTCACATCTGCTCCTTGAGACAGAAGAAGCTTCACTATGCCTTCATTTCCATTTGCAGAGGCTGCTTGGAGAGCACTTTCATAATGACCACCATAATGACCACCTTGAACATTCACTTCTGCTCCTTGATCCATAAGCAGCTTCACAATGCCTTCATTTCCATTTGCAGAGGCTGCTTGGAGAGGATTTCCATAAAAACCACCTTGAGCATTCACATCTGCTTTTTGATCCAAAAGCAGCTTGACAATGCCTTCATTTCCATCTGTAGATGCTGCATGAAGAGGATTTCCATAAAGACCACCTTGAGCATTCACATCTGCTCCTTGATCCACAAGCAGTTTCACAATGCCCTCAATTCCATTTGCAGAGGCTGCTTGGAGAGCATTTCCATGGTAACCACCTTGAGCATTCACATCTGCTCCTTGATCCAGAAGCAGCTTCACAATGCCTTCATTTCCATTAAAAGAGGCTGCTTGGAGAGCATTTCCATAAACACCACCTTGAGCATTCACATCTGCTCCTTGATCCAGAAGCAGCTTCACAATGCCTTCATTTCCATTTGCAGACACTGCTTGGAGAGCATTTCCATAACGACCACCTTGAGCATTCACATCTGCTCCTTGATCCAGAAGCAGCTTCATAATGCCTTCATTTCCATTAACAGTGGTTGCTTGGAGAGCATTCCCATAATCACCACCTTGAATGTTCACATCTACTTTCTGCTTCAGAAGAATATCAACAACCTGCCACAAGCCCAGAAAGCAAGCATAGTAAAGAGTCTCTTGAATCATTTCTGGTTTTAAATCTGATCTATCCTGAACCATATCATATTCTGGATGATAAATCCGTAACCAGTTAATATATGGTCCACTCTTACTACTGAACAAGTACACAACATTGGATATATCATAGTTTTCCCTTCCAGCAAATATATGCTTCATCCAATACATTGCTGTATATCTAGACAATTGATAACTGCATTTATCCATTACTTTATCAACATCATTTCCATAGTGAATTATATAGATCAGACAAGATTGTCCAATGAACTCATGAGCCAACTGTTCATTGATGTAAAATCTTGACTCATCCCTTGGGAATTCCATCAAGAATTCCTTCACAGAAGGGTGAGCTAACTGTAATTCCTTTGTAGACCCCGCCCATACACTATTGTTCTTGTTCACAACTCTAACCAATGTTGATCCCACCACATTCTCTATTTTGTTCTCCAAACCAAATGTAACATCTTCCTGATGAAAGACCTTTTCTGCAACATCAATTGCAAATATCTCCTGTGCCATTTCAATAGTCACTGGCTTGAATGAGAATAATATCCACTGTAGAATGCATTGGGCTTCATCTTTGTGATATTCAGGAATGCCTTCTAAAGCTCGCTTATATGTGTCTGCTAGATCCTTTGGAAGGTTTTTCAATGCTGCCCTGATTGCTCTTGTTGTACCAATCTTTTTCAAAACTTCAAGCTGACAATCTACCCATCGGATTCTTTGTTAAACCTTAGTCAGCTTGCTTCAAGATATTTAAAAATTTACTTACTGGCTATGGGCTCCATCAATTAACCTGTCCTTTATCTCATTCTCTATCCCTTTGAATCTACCTGAATCCTTCCATATAGCCTTATCTATATGTTTTATAATATCTTCCATCTCTCCCTCATCATCCAATGACAACTTTAGAGTGACCTGCAGCTGTTCTAAACACTTGGGCATGGGATTTCGAGATGAAACCATGACATAAACATTTCCACTTTCCAACAGTATCTGGATAAATTTAGCTACTTCATCTTGTTCTTGGCACTCATCCATTGCATCCAGAATAATGAATGTGTGCCCTGAGTAACTACTGACAAGACTCAAAAGCACTCCTTGCATAAAGCCAACAGATATTTTCTTGTTACCCTTTTGACTTTTCTCAAACAGGTCTCTGAGAACATTTTGACTATAGCTGGGATGCATGCCTATTTCTTCCAGGAGGGAAGCAACCACTCCCCCATGAGTAACCTTTGCTCTACTACCACCAAGTGTGTCAAAATAGTGGTAGAACACTTCTTGATGCCTCTCCTTTAGGGTTTTGATGACGTTTGTACTGGTTTATGCATCAATACTATGATTTCTGAATGACTGTTAAAAAACTCACCAAAGGAATGTTTTTCCTGATCCAGCTGAAGAACTATCAGTATAACATACCATACCCAAAGGATGATGTACCTTTGCCCTCCAACCAGAAAAGATTACCATTGTCTTTCCATTGACTAAATCTAGTATCCTTAAGAAGCCATATTCCTGTACCTTCTGTCATTTTGTCACAAGCTGCAGCATATTTTGAAGAAGAATCTGTAGCATTAAGCCATTCTTGAACAATCTTGCTGTTGAACTCTATATATGAATGAAGTTACACAAATGTAAGTATAATTGTTTCAAATCTGATGACGGCCCGAGTGCTCTACCTGAAGACAAAAAATTATTCTGGTTTCCTTTGACTACATTGATTGTGGATTGATTCATTGAAATATTGTGGCTATGATTGAATATTCTTTTGTCACAGTGAATGAGTCAGTTATACCAGAACTAGTAATGGTCCAAAAGAAAACATCTCTCACCCAACAGTGGGAGCATTTGTATCCCCAACTCCCAATTCTGGATTGTCATTCATATTTCAATTTACAAGCTTTAATTGCTTGATCAAAGTGGGTTACGAGTTGGCGATGATAGACTGTAACGAAAAGTAAGGATAATCCAGATGCATGTGACTATTCTATTTGACTTGTAAAAATTAAGGTTTGGGCACATCGGAATGTTCCTTGTCATTGAAACTTTATTTTCGGTTAATAAAAACTAAGGTTTGATCGGAATGTTCCTTCTCATTGAAACTTTGTTTTCGGTTATTAGTGTATGAGTGAAAGTTCAGTTCAAAGTTCAGGAATTTTTTGAACTGGACCTGTTGTCCAGTCCAGGGTTCGAATAGACGTCGGACCTTTACAGACGCATTTGGACGCGTCAGAACGAGAACCTGTGGCACTGGCAATAATCAATTTTCGGAGGTTGAAATTTTGTTCACCTCCAACTACGATGTTCGCACCGGCCTGCCTTTTCTCCTGGTACTAATCCTAAGTCGTTTACGCCCTGTATGAGTCAGAAGGCAATTCTGTGAGAAATTGGTGCGGTTGTGTATAAATCTCATGTCCTTATCAAAAGATACACACTACGCTTTAATATCTCAATCTCCGCTTTGTACTATAATTTCCCCTACCTTTACAACTGGAAAATATGGAGCTCGCAATTCTTCTTTTATGTCTCTTCGTCATTAAGGGTGTCCTCACTCGTTGCAGCCTCCAATGGAAAGGCGAGAAAATGCTTTCACTTCCCCCTGGACCAAGACGTTGGCCCTTTATTGGGGCTGCGCTCCATATGCCCAAACATCATGCCTGACGGACGTTTTCAAAGTGGAAAGAGATATACGGTACATCGATATACCCCTACCATTTCTATAGCACCCATTTATCTCACAATGATTGTAGGAAACATAATTTATCTGAACGTCCTTGGGACTCCTATCGTAGTCATCAATTCAGCGTCGACTGCCAGAGACCTTATGGACAAGCGATCATCTATTTACTCCGATAGACCTCGCCCAGTAAGTAATAGACTTCAGCACGCAGACATTTTATTATGGGCTCATCAAACTCTTTACCTTTACCTTTTCTGTTCTTGATTTGGTTCTGTCTGCCATTAGCTTCCGTCGGCTCTTTGCCATCCTTCCAACCTCTTGACGACGTCCGAGTGGTGCGAGAAAGGGGCGAGGCGACGTCGTTTATAAAGAGTTTGATGAAGAGCTGGTCTGGTTAAAACCTTCCCATTGTTTCGATGTTTTAGGGTGAATACTGACTGGGATGCTAGGATAATGAAATGGTCGTTCCCTCTATATGCTCGGCAGCTCTTTCTTCAAATCTATCTCCAGAATTAGAAGAGCAACTGAGTTTTGCTGCGTTCTCGGCGCTCGCTGCGGGACTTGACACAGTATGTCATGTTGACAAGTCGTCCACTGTAAGTTTCAGAAACATTGATAACTGGGTCCTGTTTGAACCTGCGTAATAGAATATCTCGACTTTCATGAGTTTCATACTAGTCATGACTCTCCGGAGATCCAGGCCGAGGCTCGAGCAGAAATCGACAGTTGTGTAGGAAATCACCGATTGCCTACCTTGGATGACAAGGATTCTCTACCCTTTGTACGTAGCGTCATCACCGAGGTGATGCGATTGTACCCACCTGGACCATTGGGTGAGTGCTGGATATATTCTCTTCTGAAAAATGTTTATCACTTGATGATTCCAGGTGTTCCGCACTCACTTCAACAAGACGATGTATACAACGACATGTTCCTTCCCAAGAAGTCCATCATTATCCCTAATGTCTGGTGACTTTGACTTCACTCCCTGACTCTGGCTCCTTGTCCACTAACATAATGAATGCAGGTATATGCTTCGTGATCCTGAAGTTTTCAACAAGCCAGAGATTTTTAATCCATCCCGGTATGAAGGTCTTGATTCCGAAATGCAAAAAGTCACAGATCCCACTTTTGGATTTGGAAGGAGAGTATGCCCTGGAAGATATTTTGCAGAGAACACTATCTTCGCTATTGTCGCTACTTTGCTTGCAACTTGTGAGATTCTTCCTCCTTCGGATAGTACGGGGAAGGAGTGCAAGTCTGAGGTCCCTGTGGCGGGAACTGGAGCTATAGCGTAAGTACATCTCGGCCAGATTGCAATGAACTGAGGTATTTGACGGTATACAGTTTCTATGGTCCATTTGAATGTATCATCAAGCCGCGTCCGGAGACTTCACATTTACTAGGGAAACTGTAACGGCTTTCTTAAAATTTCTCCTATGAGCCTATTTCTTTTTTGCGACAGCATCTATATGAAGTCCTTTTGTATGGCGTAAGCATGCATCCCGGGCCATAGCCGAGGTCAAACCATTCTGACAGGGTTGACTGTTGAGGACAGTATACTTATAATGCATATGGTAATGAGACAAAGTACCAACAAAGTACAGTTCCTTATTACTCCCTAGTATATCACTCTTGGTCCTTATATCAACCTGTACCTAACTTAGTCAGATATCAGAAGCAATTTTTTCTTTTGATGTCAAAAATTAGATTTTTGGTCATTGTTTGTCAGTGAGAAACAATTTAAAGTCTAGACCCCCACCAGAAAATCTTCAAGGTGGGACTGGGTGTGGTCCCTGTCACCCAACTTGGTCTACTGCTCAAACCTCTAAATAGTGACCCTCATTCTCTCGCCTAACTCTCACCCAACTCATTGACTGGCAACGTACACTGGTATATAACCAAACGCCATGGTAATCGTTCATTAGCCCCATTGTCATTTATCTGTAGCTCCATATGCATTATTTTTTGACATTTTTGGAGCTTAGAAGAATTCTGAATCCGCGTTGCAGGCAGCAGATATGGTCTATTTACAGGATATGCAGTGGTAAGAAAAAATTTAAAAGGGTCGGCAGAACAAAAAAAGAAGAAAGGCAAGAATGAACGATATGAGGGAAATTAATGATAAATTATTGAGCAAGGTTCAAAAAAAAATTGAAAAAAAACACAAGAAAAGGATGGAAGACCGACAAGATGTAAAACAAAAACTTGGGATCTACAGTCGGAAAAAGTGGGTCGACAAGGGAAAAGAAGAAACGAGGAGAGGGAAGGAGAAAGAACAAATAAACGAAAGTAGGAAGGGTAAGAGAGGTTGAATGAGTGTGATGAGGTTGATGATGATGAGAGAGTTCAGTTAAGAGAGAGAAAAATGAGTAAGACGAGTGCATAAATCGAGTAAGGAACGGGGAGGTTTAGAATAGAGCGTTCAACGCCAAATTGAAAAACAAAAGAAGGGATAAGTAGAACGACCATGCGGAGAGCGAGGAGGCGAAGTTTTGTCGAAAATGTCAATGAGGATATGAAACCTGAAAGAAGGAGAATTAGTAAGGGGGGAAAAGGTGAGGCAAAAAAGTTGTTGAAAGGAAACAGGAGCAGGAAAGCATAGCATAAAAAAGAAAAGAAAAAGAAATGCATGGTCAGAAACATAAAAGGAAGGACGGGTTCGAGGAGAAAAAAAAAGGAGTTGGAGCTACTTGGTAAGATTAGTGTTGAGAAGTAGATAGTAGGTAGATAGTAAGTAAGATGGAACGTAGTGCAGTGCACGTGCAGTCAGTTGAATAGCGTCAAGTTCAAAGGATCCTTGAGAAAAAAAAGAAGAAAAAGCAAACTTTCATGAGCAGATTGTCTATTTCGAAACCCTCAGTCCAGCCCAGCCCAGCCCAGCCCATTTTCCAGTTCCTCCTCTCTCTCTCTCTCTCTCTAGACTCTGGCTCTCTT
>ML179513.1:58774-81317 GCA_004369135.1 Dendrothele bispora CBS 962.96
TCAAAAACGAGAGTAACCTTTGACCTTAAACCGTCATGAATGCCGATCTATCAGTCCCAGTGAAAAAGTATATAAGTCCCACTGGTCAGTTTGTTATACCTGCACAATACCGGACAATACGTACAATACCGCACAGGCAGGCTGCCAGTTGTAGTCATGTAACTGTGTTCATAGGCTGGACTCCTATACTCGATAGGAGTAGCGGGTTTCGAGATCCGCTAGATCCGGAAAACGAATACCTGTAGCTCAGACCTACTGTTACATTTTCTTGTGCCTTATCCCCGATAGAACGAACCTACTGTAGTATTGTAGCTTTCTTAGCCTAAGCTCCGTGACAACTAGCCCGTTGTGCAGTGAAAGCAAGTGCACAAAAATGCAAGAACCAACGGTATAGGCTACCAACAGTCCGTTTTCTTTTCAAGTCCAGAACTTAACTTTTGTCTGTAAAGAGACCCATTCGAGTTCGGGACAAATGAAACGCTGATGTCCACTGACGCTGAAAAAAAGTTTAAAGAAAAAAAAGCTGCAATGCAACTTTATAATGAGTTCCAAAGCTCACTGGGAAACCAAACAAAATCCAACTCAAACCCTTAATGTATAGGGAAGCGAAGAAGAGGGAAAAGGAGCTGGAGAGAACCGAGGTTGGGAGTAAGAAAAGGAGGACTTTTGGAACCCGTTGCTCCAGTTCTACCGCGACCTGAGCTTACCCAGTCTTCTAAAAGAATGTCTAGTTCAATATTGTGCATACCATGCATGCTCAGTAAAGAGCAAGGAAAGTTTTGATATGGGTGGGTGGGATAGTTGCTGTTCTACCTACTGAGTGAGTGAGCGAGTGAGTACGTGTGCATATATGAGGGGTGTCTACGCAGGAATGAATTTAGGGGAGGAATGGCTTGAGTTGCGAGCGACCGTGTTTGCTGAGCTTGTTCGCGAGTGATTTCTTGCGCTTCTCGAACTCTTGTTCGACGCACTAAGATCTACCCTTCTCAAGAATCGCCGCACGTGCCTCTCCAGAGCACACCACCTCCTTCGCCACTCCTCCCGACTCTCTCGACTTCGCTCCACATTTCCTAACCTCTCCCTCAACTCCCTCAACTCCCTCTCTCAACGCTCTCCCTAACAACCCCAATGCTTTCTCCGCCAACCCTCCCTACACCAATACTCCCGCCACTCTCCCCTACCGTCACCCTCACTTCTCTTACCACCTCTCCTCTGCGAGCCTCGCAATGGATCCTAAGTTGCTTTCTCAAGTTCAAGTTTCGACCCAGGCTGCTGCCCCTTTTCTTCCTGACACAGAGAGTGAGGCTGACAAGTTTGCTTTAGATTACTGGGAAGCAGTAGCAGCTGAAGTTTGTATTTTGGTTTCAGCAGTAGCTTGTTGGACCGGAGCTGGAGCTGGAGCTGGAGCCCACCAGCAGTATCAGCAGCAGGAGTAAGAGTGAGCTGCTCGCGAAGGAATAGGGGAAAGAGAAGAAGGCAGAGAGTATGGTCTCGAAGCAGAAGAAGGAGAAGGGTAGGTGCGGTCGGAGTTTAATGGCAAGTTCGTCGAGTTCAGGTTGGCCGCGTTGAGGTCCGCAGAAGCAGCGGTGCCAGAGTCAGTTCGAGGGTGAGAGCAAGAGTAAGGATAAGGAGACGATGTGGTTGGGGTGTACGAGCAATGAGGAGATAAGTGTTGGGAAGGAGGTTATAGTGGGCAAGGAGTAGGACTTCAGACGAAGTTGTTGGGTCTGTAAGACTTAGGTATGGCCATACTTCTCAGAACTGAAAGGGTTTTCGTTTTTCAGTGTCAAATAGGGATGAAGAGCACCTGATGCTTTCTCCTCGTGCGTGACCTTCTATCACGCGTCTGCCTTGTGCTAGATTCTAGTCCTAGTCTTCTGCTCACGATCTTCTGCTCCCTCTCCGAAGGAGGTAGCCTATCATTGACCATCCTTCTTCGTGTTTCGATCATCTAGGGTCAGCTGCTTCCTTGACCTCGATATCGCATTCATGTAGAGCCGGTCTAACGTTACTTGACTCCATAAACTGCCATATGTCAAAAGATACCAGGTAAACTTACATAGTAGTTCGGCGCAGGCCTCTGAAGTGTAAATGATCCCTTTGACATTGCCGAAAGAATTTTAAAGAGGATACTCGGATAAAGAAAAAAACGCTGTCGTAGATATACTTCAGGAAAACATACCGCATTCGTACGTAGGGCCCGGTATCGGCTCCAGTTTGGTAAGACTGTCCCAACTGACAACTCCTGTCATATGAATATTACGTATACCATTACTCTGTTTCATGGTTGTTTCATGTCAAGGAATAATGAGGGATCATATAGTGAGAACCAGGAATATAGTTGGACATGGATTGAATCAGTCTATAGTCTTCGTTAAAAAAGAAAACTACAGTTTTTAATCTAAAAACCAGTAACAAACAGTCACTCTTTTTTAAATTTCAGATCTGGGGGTGGTCTTTTAGAAGTTCCACCCTGACCCACACCAGGGACAGTGGGTTGAACCAGATGACGAGTTTGGAGATTTATCACTGGGAGTAAGAGAGCGGATTGAGAGTGGGTTGAGTAACTGACCGTTGCATGTGACCATATATTGGTTTGCGGTACCATTAGCAAGTAATCGGGGTAACAGTAAATAGACATCGAGGTATACGTAATAAAAAACTGTAAAAACCTCGAATCTTCTTAAGACTTAGGCGCAACGTCCGTCGTCTATACCAGATAAATGTCCTATACGTCACCATTCTTTTTTAAATTTTCCCAGCCGTCTTGTTTTTTTCTTCTTTCCGTTCTTACTTGCTATACTCCCTTTAATTACTATTTAATAACTCGTTCCAAGTTTTTTTTTAACTTTTTTTTGTGTTCTTTTCCTACCTTCTGGCTGTTCTACATTTTGTTTTTGAACCCTAGATGTCAGCCTTTTTCACCCAGCTGTTCCCTTTTCTTCTTTGCTCCTCTCCCTTCCTCTTTCTTGTTTATTTGCTTTCATCCTTCCCATTCTCTCCAACTTACTCACACTACTCCAACTACTACTACTCTCTCAAGTCAATTCTCTCTCTTTTTACTCATTCTGCTCACGTATTTAGCTCATTCCTTGCCCCTCCAAATCTTATCTCGCAAGTTGCGGTTTAACTTTTTGTTTTCTTCCCTATTCATCTTGCTGGTACGCCTCTCGCTCCTCCGCTTCAAAACAGCTTTTACAGTTACTCCTATACTTTGGACTTTCTTCCTCTTAATCATTCCCCCCTTTTCCACTCCGTTTTTTCAACAACTTTCCTTTGTCCTCGTCCTTTCGTATCGTATTTTTTCTTTTCTTTTTCTTTACGTACCAGTCTTTGTATTTTCCTTCCTGCCCAAGCTCCTCTTTTTTTTTCCTCAACCTCGATGAACCATTCTAATCACAACTCTTCATCTATCATCCATCTATCATTCATTCTACCTTGCATCACGTCACGTGCACGTCAGTCAACTTATCGCAGTTCAAGTTTCCTAGGAACTCTTTTTTTTTCTTCTTTTTCGTTTGAAAGTACTCGTCTAACAGATAAAGCTTTGGGAGTCAGGTCGGGTCGGGTCGGGTCGGGTAAAAGGTCAAGGAGGAGAGAGAGAGAGAGAGAGATCTGAGACCGAGAGAAAGGGGGGGGGGGGGGGGAAGAGGGGGGAAGGATGATCTAGTTTGATGTCTTTAGCCGGAGAGGGAGGAAGAGGAGGGACCCGGGAAGTATGGTGATGGAGATGGTGGTGATGGTGGTGGTTGTGAGGAGAGGAAGGGCAAAAGCAAAAGCAAAGAGAAGAGCCAAGAAAGGGTTGAGGAGGAGTGCGAGTACGAGTACGAGCACGGAAACATGAATATGAACATGAACCTTTCTAAGGAGTTGTGCAGGGCATTGCGCAGCCGACATCGAAGATGTCGCTACCTACCCCTACCACCCCTGTCCCTGCACCTTGCAAGGCTTCTGCCGACAAGGACAAGGCTTCTCCATCTCCACACCCTTGCTCTTCCTGCTCTCCCCTTAACCTATACGCGAGGAGGTCTACATCTACCCATCACCACGACTCCAACAACAACAACCCTAACTCCATGCCCCGACGAGCTATCAAAGCCAAACTTAAACCCACTCTCAAGCTCAACCCAAGGAACCTGCAGAGGCTCGACTCCAACCCCAACTTGTCTTCTTTCTCCCCATCCTACTCACCCAGCAAATCCCACTCTCCTCCTCCTTTCTGCTACTACTACTCGACCTCTTGGGCTTCAGCTTCAGCTTCGGCTTCGGCTTCAGCTCCAACTTCAGAGCCCATTGCGTCTCCACAAAGGACAAACTCACCTACAGTTACGCCTACCTCTCCAAGGAGGCTAGGGGCGACCATGATCATCATCATCACCACCACCACCACCATCAGGGCCATCAGGGCCATCTGCTCCTCAACCAACAGACACTCTTCTTCAATCTATCCCCTATACTGCTGCCGCCCTCCTTTTTACTTCTCTGCTCCAACCATATCTTATTCCTTTACTCTCTTCTTTGCCAAATTACGTCTTTTCTCTTTTTTTTTCGTCGATTAATTTCCATTGAGTGAAGTAAGCAGCTGACTCTATTTGATCGAAATACGAAGAATGATGGTCAATGAAGGAAAGGAAAGCAGTGGGAGAGGGAGTAGAAGACTGAGCAGAAGACTAGGACTAGAACTGGCCCTGGGCATACGCGTGAGTCTGTGACGCTCGAGGAGAAAGCATCTGGTGCTCTTCCTCCCTATTTGGGTCTGCTTCGAGCTCCCTTTCATTTGCACCTGAGCCGTGGGGCCATGTCTACGTCTTCCAGACCCACAGCTTCGTCTGAGCCTTCTCCTTGCCCACTATAACCTCCTTCCCAACACTTATCTCCTCATTGCTCGTACACCCCAACCACATCGTCTCCTTATCCTTACTCTTGCTCTCACCCTCGAACTGACTCTGGCACCGCTGCTTCTGCGGACCTCAACGCGGCCAACCTGAACTCGACGAACTTGCCATTAAACTCCGACCGCACCTACCCTTCTCCTTCTTCTGCTTCGAGACCATACTCTCTGCCTTCTTCTCTTTCCCCTATTCCTTCGCGAGCAGCTCACTCTTACTCCTGCTGCTGATACTGCTGGTGGGCTCCAGCTCCAGCTCCAGCTCCGGTCCAACAAGCTACTGCTGAAACCAAAATACAAACTTCAGCTGCTACTGCTTCCCAGTAATCTAAAGCAAACTTGTCAGCCTCACTCTCTGTGTCAGGAAGAAAAGGGGCAGCAGCCTGGGTCGAAACTTGAACTTGAGAAAGCAACTTAGGATCCATTGAGAACAAAAAGGAAAGTTTTAATACCGCCCGAGGGCATTTTGTAATTTTATACTCCTTTCCCTTTCGTTCCAATATGAGTAGCACATCCCGTCATCAAATTTAAACCATCTCTGACAGTTCGAAGCCGACTACACCGGGGAAAGGATGGACATGTACATTTGGACTTGTGAATTCGTGTTCAATATGACACATTTGAGGATAAGTACAAGAATTTGGGACAAGGCCCCAGCGGTTTAGCTTGATCAAAGGAAATGGGATTTCTTAAAATACCATAGTAATGGGAATTCACTGGTATTTATGACTTTTCAACCATTTATAGTCTGAAACATTTTCAACAACAAGGATCATTCCGATGTGCGCAAACCTTAATTTCCGACAGAATGAATAGGACAGTCACATGCATTTGGATTATCTTCACTTCTTGTTTCAGTCTATCATTGTCAGCTCGTCAACACACTTTGTTCAAGCAATTGTTTGGGAATCGAACTATGAACAATCCAGAAATGAGAGCAAATTCTCCATCTGTTGGGTGAGAGATATTTTTCTTTTGCTGGTATTTGTTCTACTAGTTAGAGCTGACTCATTTGCTGTGACAAAAAGAGTGTTCAACAGTAGCCGCGATATCTCATTGAACAATTCTTCCATCATTGTAGCCAAAAGAGATTATAACTCTTGGGCTTCAGGTAGAGTACTTTAATCAGATTTGAAAAAATTATGCTCACATTTATGCAACTTCATTGATATAGAATTGGGTAGTAAGACTGTCCGAGAATGGCTCAATGCTCCAGATTCTTCTTCAAACTATGTTGCAGCATGTAACAAAATGACAAAGGGTACAGGAATGTGGCTCATTGAGGATAGTAGATTTAGTCAATGGAAAGGCAATGGTAATCTTTTCTGGTTAGAGGGTAAAGGTATGTTATCTGTTGTGTGTATCAAGGACTTTTTCTAACATTTCCCCAGCTGGATCAGGAAAAACATTCTTATGGTAAGTCTTCTAACAGTAATTTAGAGAATACAAAATTTAGTAATTTAATTAGTACAAATGTTATCACAAGCTTACAGGAGAAGCATCAAGTGTTCTATCACTATTTTGACACACTTGATGGTGACAAGGCAAAGACCACTCATGAAGGACTGGTTGCTTCCCTCCTGACAAACATAGGCATGCATTCCAGCTACAATCAGGATGTTCTCAAAAGCCTTTTTGAAAAAAACCAAAAGGGTGACAAGAAGATATCTGTCAGTGTTATGGAAGAAGAGCTTCTAAGCCTAGTCAGTAGCTTTTCAGGGCATACCTTCATTATCTTGGATGCAATGAATGAGTGTCAGGAGCAGAGTAAGGTAACTGAATTTATTTGTGCACTGTTAGGAATGGGAAATACATACATCATGGTGTCATGTCGAAATCCCATGCCTGTGTCTTTGGAACACTCTTTGACCACTTTAAGGTTGTCATTGGATGAGGAAGAAAGAATGGAGGATATTGTAAAACATATGGACCAGATTGTATATGAGAATCCAGATCACTTTAGGGGCATAGAAAATGTAATCAAGAAGAGTCTGATTAGTGGAGCTGATGGCCAGTGGGTAAACCTTTATCTAATGACTTGAATTGTACTAACTAAGATTTTTTCAAAGAATAAGATGGGTAGACTGTCAACTTGAAGTGCTGAAAAAGATTGGTACCCCAAAAGCAATCTTAGCAGCACTGAAAAGACTTCCAAGCACTCTAGCAGATACATACAACCGAGCTTTGGAAACCATTCCTGATGATCACAAAGAAGAAGCCCAGTGTATTTTGCACTGGATATTATTTTCATTTGAGCCAGTGACCATTGAAATGGCAAGAGAGATATTTGCAATTGATGTTGCAGATAAGGTATTTTGTGAAGAGCATCGTCCATGGGGTTTGGAAAATGCTATAGAGAAGGTGGTGGGATCAACACTAGTGAGGGTTGTCAACAACACTGGACATTTTATTCCAAGAAAGCAATTGCAGCTTGCTCATCCCTCTGTAAAGGAGTTCCTGCTAGCACTACCAATGAATAAATCAGCATTTTATGCTAATGAACAATCGGCTCATGACTTTATTGGTCAATCATGTCTTATCTATCTAATTCACTGTGGAAATGACATTGATAAAGTAATAGACACAGACAATTATCCATTAGCTAGGTATGCAGGAATATATTGGTTCAAGCATATAGCTTCTGGAGTAGAGGACCCTGATACATCCAATGTTATGAGTTTCTTTAGCAGTGAAGGTGGAGCCTACACCAACTGGTTGCGCATCTATAATGCAGA
This sequence comes from Dendrothele bispora CBS 962.96, assembly GCA_004369135.1. Taxonomy (NCBI): domain Eukaryota; kingdom Fungi; phylum Basidiomycota; class Agaricomycetes; order Agaricales; genus Dendrothele; species Dendrothele bispora. The sequence goes on from ML179513.1 coordinate 66,398, forward strand.
ATATGAAGTGAACACAGATAGATTGCACTTACAACCAGAAAATGTCGAAGAACCTCTTTATTATGCTTGTTTTTTGGGGCTGAGGCAAATAGTTGATGTTCTTCTCAGTCAAGGGATAGATATGAATGCTCAAAGTGGTCTTTATGGAAATGCTCTCCAAGCAGCCTCTATAAGGGGCTATGAAGGCATTGCAAAGCTGCTTCTAGATCGAGGAGCAGATGTAAATGCTCAAGGTGGTGACTATGGAAATGCTCTCCAAGCAGCCTCTGCAAGGGGCAGTGAAGCTGTTGTGAAGTTGCTTCTAGACCAAGGAGTAGATGTGAATGCTCAAGGTGGTTATTATGGAAATGCTCTCCAAGCAGCCTCTGCAAAAGGAAATGAAGGCATTGTGAAGCTGCTTCTAGATCGAGGAGCAGATGTGAACACTCAAGGTGGTGACTATGGAAATGCTCTCCAAGCAGCCTCTGCAGAAGGCAATGAGGGCATTGTGAAAATGCTTCTAGATCAAGGAGCAAATGTGAATGCTCAAGGTGGTTATTATGGAAATGCTCTCCAAGCAGCCTCTGCAGAGAGCAATGAAGCTATTGTGAAGCTGCTTTTAGATAAAGCAGCAGATGCAAATGCTCAGGGTGGTCATTATGGAAATGCTCTCCAAGCAGCCTCTGCACAGGGCAATGAAGCTGTTTTGAAGCTACTTCTAGATCATGGAGCAGATGTGAATGCTCAAAGTGGTGAATATGGAAATGCTCTGGAAGCAGCCTCTGCAGGGGGCAATGAAAGAGCTGTGAAGCTACTTCTAGATCATGGAGCAGGTGTAAACAATCAAGGTGGTGAATATGGAAGTGCTCTCCAAGTAGCCATTGCAGAGGGCAATGAAGGCATTGTGAAGCTTCTTCTTGATCAAGGAGAAGATGTGAATGCTCAAGGTGGTCTTTATGGAAACGCTCTCCAAGCAGCTTTTGCAGGGGTCAATGAGGCCATTATAAACTTACTTTTAGATCAAGGAGCAGATATGGATGCTTTAGATGGTGATTATGGATTTGCTTTCCAAGCAACTATTGCGGAGGAATTAAAATTTAAGCCCTTGTGAAGCTGCTTTTTAATCAAATAGCAGACTCTGTGAATACAGGAAAATAAAGCCACTGTAAACTTCCTTTCAGATCGAAGAGCCAATAATGATGCTAGTTCCTGTATTCTTTTAATTGTCAGAAACTACTGAATTTTCTTTTCATTATTCCTGTGATAAATCATAATTTATATCTGTACAAATCATTCTTTATCCAATGTGAAGATTTTTAATCTATATCTAGTGTGCTAGCAACTCAATGACTACTGTATAGTTATGACTGTCACCGCTGAGGCTGGTAGATATTTCCTTGGAAAGATGTGTGCAGAAAGAGAATTCCAACATTCTGGACATGTACTTCCCAGAAAAAATGTAACACCTTTCCTGAAAGAAAGACAATAAAACCACATAGTGCTGGCAGTGATGGATTCTGAACAGTTGATTTTTTGGCCTGTTTTGCCTTCCATTTTGTAATGTAAGAGACGAGAAAATAAGATTCGTAGTCCTTGCAAGATGACAATCTTTGGGGGGGCATGTGTCACATAGGTGAGATGGAATAGCAAGGGTATGTTACATGTGTAGGTAGGTATGGATATCCTGTGAGGAAATCTGAAGGGTTTGACAAACGGACAATCAAATTCTGTAGTGCGGATTTTGTAAATACCGAAAACTCCTTGACATTTTCTGCGACAATTTTTGCGCTAGTCTGACTGTCCCTAATGGCAGGGAAAGTTTATAAATAAATAGAAAAATCTGATTTGTATGTATAGTACAATTTAACATTTTCAAACAGTGATGATTCATATAAGAGTCTTGCATCTAACAGCTCGACTCCTCAACACTCGAGGTCACTACCGCATTCTCCTCCGACTACTCTCCCTTTCTTCAATCTCACCTGGTTGTTCATACCTACTTTGTTTGGTACCACTCCCAGACCTTGGAGGGTCCTGTAAGATAAACCTCAGATTCACACCTCCAGAGCGTCCATCAATCCTACAAATTCTCAAAGGATGTTCTTTATCACACAGTGCTTTGTATATCCTCTTTATCTCTTTCTGTGGTGCCTTTTCGATCCCATTCTGAGTATGAGGACGAGGAGTACCCTCCGGCCAATTTTCAAATTGGCATTTCCGTTCTTCGAGAGTTTTGAACAGGTTTCGCCATGGAAGCTTATCTCCTGTGTCAATGTTGTGAGATTCTATAAGTTTTTTATTGATAGACAAGTCAATGGGAAGAAAACTGCACTTGTAATGAATAGAAAACTGACTTAGCATTGATAGAAATTGCTCTTTGATTTTTACACGCATCTCATCTACTCTTAGTCCATTCGGAGCTCTGATCAGAAGGGTCAGCTTACATCTAAGACATCAATTCGGCATTGAACATACTTTGGAGCATGACCTTTACCAGTTTCTAGGATGAAACCGCTTGTATGCGTACCTCCGGAGTGTAAACCGAAGGGTGGCTGTTGAAATAAATTTGTATTCTCAGGCTCGCGTGGGTTTAAGGTAGAATTATTTGGTATGGAATCCATTGAATTCTCCAGAGTTCTTCTGCCAGGTATCTCTGGACTTCGAAGAAATATGTTGTGATGATGATCATTCAAAAGTTGAACTGGTGGTGACTGGTCCTGTAAAGGAGAATATAATTGGGGATCAAGAGGTATAGGCACAGAATGGGTCATAGAATCAGGAAGAGGTAGACCCTCGTGTGAATCATGATGGAATGGCAAAGGAAGAGGATCAGGATAAGGGGTCTGATCCATTGCATAAACCTACAGAAATTAAGTACATCTTGGTACGAGGTCGAAATTCTCAAAATTGATCAGTTACTTACAGTATTTTGGGCTTGAGAATGTTCCTGTGAACCTAACGCATTCAAGGAGGGATATTCATAAGATGTGTTAGTTGGTAAAACTGGCTGATGGGACTGAACTGAGCTCTGTGTGGGATATAGTGAATGATTGACCACTCTGACAATTCACAATAAATTATAACTGACATCAGATACTGAGATTGTTGAGAGATCAAGGTTTTGCGTCTCCATTTCGGAATATAGGGGAGGCTGGACTGGATTCTGTAGAAATTTGGTAAATATATTGATAGGACCAAAGATAAATTACAACTTACCTCGACAAATAGGATCGTTGAATGGCTAGGGCCTCCCAGGGTCTCCCCAAAATTGGATTCAGAGTCACAGTCATAAGAATAGTCAATGTTTGGACTAAAGCCCAATGATGTTTTACCATAAACATCCAAAAGACCCATATGTTGGCCATTGTAAAGTGCATATTGAAAAAGGTTCTATGAAAAAGAGAAGAGTAATCATGAGTGGTAGTAAATTAAATCTGATCTTGGCCTGAATACTTTGAGACATACAGAAAGAGAGCCCAGTTTTTCGATGATCATCATCAAATCAGAATGATTAAGTGGTGGTCTATAATGTTGATTCTGATATCGAGCATAATTCTGAAGGCATCACCCATCAATGACAAGAAAATACTTTTAATTTAGACACACTTACAAGCTTGCCGATTAGTCTTTTCACCCTTCCTTTCTTGTCTTTGTCTGATAGAGATTGTAGAGGACCCAAAAGCTCCTCATCCAACACCAAAGAAAGATCATGAAATGCACATTTGGCATGGCATGCAGTGCATTTGGTCCAGTGATACCTCTCTTCACATCCAACAACAGGAACACAAGAAGTGTCCAGCAGTAGCGAGTAAGCAGAAAAATACAAATTTGTGAGCAAATTTGGACCACAGGATTTTTCTGACCAGCATGTATGACCAGATCTCCTTAGAGCTTCATGAAATTTCTTGAAAGGTGGTGTGTTGGATACTAGTGGAGCTTTTTCAGGGAGATCAGTCACACAAGTGTCCTCGATTATATACACAAAGTGTTGAGCAGTCAATGGCCCCAAGCCATAAAATTCAGCTAGTGCATACAAGACCACAGCAGAAACCCAAGAAGCTGGTTCCACAGAGTTAGATTTGGAACCAACACTTGACTCTGAACTAGATATCTTGGATATTGCAACTTGTGTTTCTGTCCAGTGTGGCTTCAAGTCGTTCTCGTTACAGTTCAAGTCCACTTTTAACCAAGAAGGAATGTAATCCAAGGTTTTGCCAACATGTTTCCTGAGATCTGAGGTGTAAAATTCATCATCAGAATCATCAGAACTTGACCAAATGTAAGTGAGCCATTCATCCACTTTGTGAAGAGTTTCCAGATTGAAAAGACTCTTCCTGAGGTCTAAGACCTTAGAAGAGGAGGGGTAATGTGAAAATATGCAAGGACTGTCCCATATGTTGCCAGGATATGCGTGGGGATGATCATGCAAGTAGCATATATACTCGGTAATGCCCCACAATGCCAGTACATGGGGTTTGACGAATTCAGATCTGCCAAATGGCTGTTTCCTAAAAAAATGGTTCAAAAATATTATTCCAGAAAGTAACATAATATTAATCACATACCGTAATTTAAGGCATTGTGGACAATTTCCGTCATTAAGAGGGATGTCTAGGGGTACAGATGTACCGGTAAGGGCTTGTACAGTGATCCACGTTGACCACATCTTCTTATCAGGAAGATCTTCCATGCAAGTATGTTTCCGGCGCCTCTGCTCCAAACAAAATCGGTCCCAGTCCGAGCGGTCATCTATAAAAAGATTGACTCTGACAAGTTCTGGGAGGATATCCCACCATCTTGGAACGAGAGAGGGGATTTCGCAGTTGACCGAAGATGGGTTTCGAGGGTACTTGACGCGTCTAGTAGCCAGGATTGTTTTCCAGAGGACGATAGCGAGACGCATATGGACGGAGGTATTTTGAGTCATGGAGGAAGATGAGGGAGTGGGTTTTGGAGTACAACGATTCTTGCAGTGAAGATCTATTTTTCGTGAAATGCTGGGGGTAATGAAATCCAAATTTCCAAATTCAGGTCCTAGTCTGCGCGAGTAACCTACTGGTATCTGAGGGATTGGGGCTTCTGGTAGGTTCAAATCGTCGCCATCCTCCCAAATTGACCAGATGTCGTCCGATTCCACGAGGGAGCTCCAGACTTGTTCACGGTTCGGCCGATCGGCTCGTGGTGCGGCCTGGCATATACAATACCAAATCCATTCAAGACGACGTCGATAGGCATCGCGTCCTTCTTCCATAGCTTGCAGAAACTTTTCGTCATCCCCCTTACTATGGTAAGAAGAACAGTTCGGACAGCTGTTATGAGGAGGGGGGTTGGATTCGAGGTTCGAACTGGTAGAGCGTGTGTCCGAAGTAAGAAATACGTTTGCATTGCTTGGAGGGTCTGCGTGAATATTGCCAGTGAAGGGAACAAATCTCGGGAAATGGGGAGTGAAGGCGCTCATCGAGATGGTAGATCCTGGAGGATAGAGACGCAGGTTAAATGTTGGCAAAGATGGTAGTAGGCGTCAAGGTGAGCAAGTTGGTCGTTATAATGTATAGTATGAGGTACCGATTGGGCCCTTCCTGAGTATACTTAATGTGTGGATATGCCGACAGAGTGAATACAATCCATCTCCAACAGCTTTGTATCGCGCTCAAGTTGTGGAGACACCCTCGATGAATCCTACATTAGGATGCTGTGTTCTCCTCCTTCCCTTGACTTTTTCGAATCAAATCAACGTTGTTCCGTGTAATCGATGCGTTCTTTCTGTTTAGAGATGGTCTTTTTCATATCTGATGCAATAAAGAAGCTGATCTGAGCCTCAAGACTAGTGTGAAAGAGCTGAATACGCTATGATGATGTCATTTGCCTCTCTTTGAGTCATTCTTTCACGAAACGGAGGACTTCATGAGTAGCGCTTGTACGTACAAAGGACTAGCACATGAAGCAAACGAGAAGCCTCAAACGACCGTCAAACATTCAAACTCTCGTTATTTCAACATCGTACAGCGATAAGCTATGTATATGAAATGTAATTGTCCATTTATCTTGTTGAGATAGTTCTTCCAAGAATACATTTCCTACCTCTGTCCAGCCCTTATCGCCTCATCGGCCGGCGTTTCCAATACAAAAGCGGTAAATTTCTGATGTACGAGCGTCAGTAATGCCCAGCGTCTTGAGATTGCTCACCCTCTGCATGTTGTACTTATTGCATCAAAAGTAACACCACGAACTTCTCATAAAGGACACCGACTTCATATAGCGGACTCAATTCGCCTTGGATTACCATCAGGCACGGGCAGATACCAGAATTACGGATAGACACGATTCCGCAACATTACAGTGACCATCATACAGCTTTCTGTTACTTACTTAGACTGCCAGAAATGATTACGAGGCTAACAAAAAAAGGGGGATTTGTCCTTAAGCTACTTTTCGCCACTGATGGGGTCTTGTTTAAAGACCTTTACCGATCGGGTGACCAAATGCCGCGTAAGTACGACTCGGAGAGGCCAGACCCCGGTCACCCATGTGGTGAAGTTTTGTGACCGGATTCCTCAGCCGACATGTCACATCATAAACGTTTAACACTCTCGTTTTGTTCTGAAAGTCTACGAGATAGCCACCAGTCGAGCGTCATGATTGCGTCATAGAACTTGTTGAAATCCAGCAGTGAGTCCTGGAAGGTCACAATGAACGGTCGATGACCTTGTACCCAAGACAATGGACATGGACTTCAAGTTATCCTTGATGTATACTTACATACGGCCGTTCGCACACCGCTCAAGCGCCTGACTTCCTAAAGTAAAGTCATCCTCTTCCTTCAAATTCATATAGGCTAGGTCCATAAAAAAGAGAGCTGTCGCTTTGCGTGGCATGTACGAGGCCGAAGTAAAAGTAAGATGATAAGACGGGTATCATACTTTTGAATGGGCCTAGCAGTTTCCAACAGTGATAATATAAAATCAATCAAGTTCTTCCTTCTGTTGGCCTCGTGAAGTCCTCCCTGAGTTCTATGTCTGTCAAAGCCGCCCGCTTTTGAGAACGGTCAATAGGAATGATTTTTTCTTGTCTTAGCTTTTCTAAAGATGGAAACAAACAATGTATCTTGTTACTTTCTCTACGGTGATGAAAAGACTACATATATATATTTCAACCAATTGTTCGGAGCATCAATTAGTTAGAGGCCCCTACGCAGTTTCGTCGGGGTGCGAAACCAGCTTTATTCCGCTAACTTCATTGTTCTTAAGTCTTCTGAGTCCCTCAACGATCCCATCTAGCCCGCCCGGAAGATCCTCCACTTTGTTTGGCTAGGTATCATCAAGTCAGAATTCATTTATCACAAAGTATTAACACTGATGAAATCAAAACATACCACAATAATACCATCTTCCAATAGCTTGGGCAACTTTGAGAACAATTTCACACCGAATTCCTTATGATCCTCTGGATGAACATTCCCGAATACGTGAACAAACTCCTTTCCTTCGACTTTGTCCTTGATTTCATCTTCAACCGTGATTACCATCTTACCACCGTTCGGGAGCAGTTTATATCCAGCTGCTTGAGAGTCAACCAAACTGATTGTATCGTAAACAACGTCGATCGGGCTGGAGGTGACTTTCTTAACAGCGGTATCGAGATCAGAGAACGGAACTGCCTTTCGATCAATCAAGTCGGTAGCACCGAAGGTTTTGAGGTATGGGAATTGATGGGCCGAAGCATACACGATTATGGTAGGGAACCCAAGGTATCGAAGTACCTGAATGACTGATGAGATTCAAATCAGTAATGCAATCTGAGGGATCCATGAAATATAGAAACTGACCGTATTGGCCAACCGATGTACTTCCTCCAATGACAAGTGCGGTTTTCTCTTGAAATTTCTCTTTAATGTCGTCAAACGTGGGATTAAGACCCACACCAAGTGGTGCGTCTGCGCATAGTCCATAAGCAGCAGTGAGGAACCCAGTGGGGATGGTGGATGCTTGAGAGTAACTGAATTTCTCAGGAATCTGTTCAAAGAACGAACTCTGTTATTAAACATATAGGAGAGGGAACGCAACCGGACACAAACCTTGGCTACGAACTTTGCTGGAGCTCGACAGTACTGCTGATGGCCAGCGTATTTGTTCTTAAATCCACCGTCGTAGAACACGCGATCTCCTTTTTTGAATCCGGTCACCCCTTCACCAACATCTTCGACTTCACCAGCGACATCTAAACCCAGAACTGCAGGATAACTACCCTCGTCAGGAAGGAATACGCCCCAGTCCCGAACTTTCCAGTCGACTGGATTGAGAGCACTAGCGTGGACTTTGATGAGGATTTCTCCAGCTAGCGCAGAAAGTCGGGGAATGGTAGCAACTTTGAAGGAGCCGAATTTACTATCGAGAAGCAAGGCTTTCTGAGACATTGTTTGTTTGAAGTCGATTTCACGGGGGAGATAGCTGAGGATTGGAAGGAAGACCTGAGAGCTGATTGTAGAATGCTGGCCCGTCAACCATGTCTCCAACTTTTTATAGTGCACGAGACTCCTACTCCGGGAGTCGTTTGTCACCGAATCACTAAAGAGAAGTTGAATGAGCAGTTGATTGCGACAAAAAGCGTATGAGTACTGAGTCATCTAGACGTCACGAACCTAAACACCTAACGTAACGCTGACTGAGCTGTGGCTTCATTGTGTCAGTACTGGTTTAACGAGTCTAATATTCGATGCTAGCTCTATTTTCATCAGATTATCTTGTCAAAAAAACACTGCTTAACAGACTCCTTCATTTCTCCCACGAATTTATGCCCAATGTGGGAGGGGAAATTGTCCACTACGGGCACGGGACCGCCTACTGAGAAGTTGGGTACGCTAGAGGATGCCCGCAAAGCAAAAAAAACTGCCACGACAGGCCGCGATCCCGAGTCATGGTCTGTTCTCCGAAGCACACTTAACAAAACATGGATTTAAAGTGAACAAAAGTGAATTATGGTATAACTAACTGATTAACTGATTGTTGGAGGAGGATCTCTAAATCATGTGGTGATGTGAGTATTTTCTGCTATTGTACTCGAGGCGTTGAATCATCCTGACCCGAATCCTCTCCCAAGAAAAGTCGAACTTTGAACTTGGGGTGCCTGCCTCTATTAGTCAGTCAGTGGATGGCGGAGCTCCGTCTGGTGAATTTGGAAGAACTTCGCTACTGAGTACTCAGTCAGCCATTACACTTCACTTAATCGCGTAACTTTCTCAGTCAGCCGTGTCCGCATTCCAACGGAATGACATGAGTATTTAAATTGCCACAATCATTCTTGTCCTTCCAGTATAAAGTTTAGCTGAGTCTCGAGCTCTGGGTATGTCGCCAAAAGTTCTCCTCATGCATGGCAACAATGGTTCCTTCAGATTCACTACTGTTTCCAAGTCCATCCCCGCTTCTCAAGGCAAGCTCGTTGCAAAGTCAAAGCTGCTCTTAATACAGAGTGTAAGTATCAGGATGGTGGACGACTCGGAAAATATTCCTCGATATCATTGGTGATGTCGAGGGCGTCGAGAATGGCTCGACTGTATTTAAGAAAGGAGACTACCACTTTTGAATAGGCCCAGCAGTCTCCAACAGTAATAGGATAAGATCAACCAAGTTCTTCCTTCTGACGGCTTCGGAATGTCCTCCCTCTAATTCACGTTGAATGAATGGAACAGATGGTGATTATGACTCAACGAAATGAATACATGCTACCGTGTTCTATGCCTGTCACGCTGAGCCACGGCAATGGTAAGAATTTTGTCCGTTTTTGGAGACGGTCAATAGGAGTAATCTTTTCTTGTCTTAGATTTTCTAAAGATGGAAACAAAACTGAGTAGAAGTGGCTACGTGCGGCAGGTGTGAGGCCGGTATCTCGAGTAGAAAGTACGTTAGTCAGTTTTCGTATAGAGGACGATGCGAGCATAATTTTTTGTGCACAAAATGATTTAAATTAAGTATCTTGGAAAATGGCTCATTAATGAACTTCGATGGTCCAGCCCATCCATCTGAATCCTGATTTGTATAGATAAGATAATTGATTAAGTATGGCACTATATGGTATACACGCGAAACCCCGGCCAGTTCGAGTTTGTAAGGAGGAGACCTCCGTGAACTCCGGCCTCGTAATAAAAAGACATTACAATTGTTTGGAGCTTCAATTAATTGGAGGCCCCTACGCAGTTTCGTTGGGATGTGAAACCAGCTTTATTCCGCTGACTTCATTGCTCTTAAGTCTTCTGAGTTTCTGAGTCCCTCAACGATCCCATCTAGCCCGCCAGGAAGATCTTCCACTTTGTTTGGCTAGGTGCCATCAAGTCAGAATCCATTTATCACAAAGTATATTAAAAACATACCACAATAATTTCATCTTCCAATAGTTTGGGCAACTTTGAAAACAACTTCCCACCGAATTCCCTATGATCCTCTGGGTGAACATTTCCGAATACGAGGACGAGCTCCTTCCCTTCCGCTTTATCCTTGACTTCATCTTCAACCGTGATCACCATCTTACCACCGTTGGGGATCATTTTATATCCAGCTGCTTGAGAGTCGACCGAACCGATTGTATCGTAAACAACGCCAATCGGACTAGAGGTAATCTTCTTGATGGCAGTATCAAAATGAGAGAATGGAACAGCCTTTCGATCAATCAAGTCTGTCGCGCCGAGGGTTTTGAGGTATGAGAAGTGAGAGCCGGAAGCATAAACGATTATGGTAGAGAACCCAAGGTATCGAAGTATCTGAATGACTGGTGAGAGTATCAGTAATGCAATCTGAAAAGTCATGAAATATTGGTACTGACCGTATTGGCCAACCGATGTACTTCCTCCAATGACAATTGCGGTTTTGCCCTGAAATTTATCTATAACGTCGTCAAAAGCGGGATTAAGACCCACACCAAGCGGTGCGTCTGCGCATAGTCCATAAGCAGCAGTGAGGAACCCAGTGGGGATGGTGGATGCCTGAGAGTAACTCAATTTCTCAGGAATCTGTTCAAAGAAGGAATTCTGTTATTAAATGACATGTAGGAGCGGAAGGCAATCAGAAACAAACCTTGGCTACGAACTCTGCTGGAGCTCGACAGTATTGCTGATTGCCAGCGTATTCATTTCTCAATCCACTATTGTAGAACACGCGATCTCCTTTTGTGAATCCGATCACCCCTTCACCAACATCTTCGACTTCACCAGCGACATCTAAACCTAGAACTGCGGGGTAACTTTCGTCAGGAATGAACATGCCCGAGTCCTGAATTTTCCATTCGAGTGGATTGAGAGCACTAGCGTGGACTTTGATGAGCAGTTCTCCAGCTAGTGCAGATGTGGGTCGAGGAATGGCAGCAACTTTGAAGGAGCCGAATTTACTATCGAGAAGTAAGGCTTTCTGAGACATTGTGTGTCGAGGTCGATCTCGTGGAGATAGCTGAGGATTAGAAGACTGAGAGCTGATTGTAGAACGCTGGCCCGTCAACATGTCTCCATCTTTTTATAGTGTACAAGACTCTTACTCCAGGACCCGTTTGTCATCAAATCACTAAAGGGAAGTCGAATGAACAGTTGATTGCGACAGAAAAGCGCATATTGAGTCCAGTCACGAGCTAGAGGCCTACGTAACGGCGCTGACTCAGGAAATATTCGGCTATCGGATGCTACATTTGACCCAAGTTAAGCGAAACGTTCCAATCTCCCCTCTATAATACGCTCTATAGCATCATGTAGCATCCGAATTGTGGTTACGTCCCTGATTCTTCCTGATGAGTCGCTGTGTCAGTGGTCTATCTAGTTATTCAACGCTGGCTTTACATTCGTCGGATTGATCCCCGGATTATCTTGTGAACATGGGACTGGGTACTGACTTGGGTACGCTAGATGCTTGCAAAGTGAAAAAAAAAACTGCCATGACAAGCCGCGAACCCCGATCAGTGTCTGTTCTCCGAAGCACCCTTAACAAAGCCTGGATTTAAAGTGAAAAAAAGTGAATTATGGTATGACTAACTGATAAAGTGATTAATGAGGACGCGGCGATATGAGTATTCTCTGCTTTATACTCGAAACCTTCAAAACGTCCTGCCCAAAACCTCTCAGAGAAAAAAGTTGAACTTTGAATCCTGAGTGCGCCGCCTCCGTATTAATCAGTCAATGATGACGGAGCTCCTTATGTTGAATTTGGAAAAACTTCGAGTGCTTGGTCAGCCCTCTCATCATTTCAATCTCGTAACTTTCTCAGTCAGCTACTCACGGAAAATCACGGAGATACGGTAAAACATGAATTGCCAGAATCATTCTTGTCCTACCAATATGCCTTTAGCTGAACCTCTCTGTATTACCGAGCAAGCTTTTTTACAATGTCAACAAGTCCTTCCCATGCACGGCAACAATGGCCCCTTTAGACTCTCCTCCTCCTCCTCCTCCGCTTCTCAGGGCTCACTCGTCTTAAGGTCGAAGCTGTTGTTCTTATGTAACGTGTGATAAAACAAGAGCTCGTGAAAGAGTCTTGGAAAGTGCAGGCGATTTTCTTAGTTCATTGACCATTTGTCGGCTTTGTTCTGACCAGAGCTTTTCACTAAGGCAGCCGTTTAACTCTTCTATTTTTTCTTCAGTCCTTAGTCTGACGAAATTGCACAGGAATCTCTTGACTTATAATTGGTTGAAATCTATATCATTGTATCGTAGACCTAGAAAAAGCAATACGTTACTAAATTAGGAAAGGTATACATAGTGGAATAAGTACAAGCCGAGAACCAAGTTAAAGACAGGAGCTCACTGATAACGGAAAGCTCTTATCGCTACACAATTTGAAGGGAATAAGAAGCAAGTTAGAGACCATCATTTTTGTAGATAGTAGCCGTCCAGCCACTACATGAATGTGAAGTATTTCCCTTTAACTGCGCTTTGAACCATTTTCATGATACAAATTGTAGATTCTTCTGAGTGTCTCCTTGTCCACTGTATTGTACCATTTCGAAGTAATGTTCGTCGATTTGGTAAAATTTGTCAAAAATAAATCCAAAATAAATCTGAAAACTCGAGAAAAAATTAAAACCGGCCTACATTTTCCGACCAATCAATGTATCAATTGAGCTACGATCAAAGCAGTCTGGAGGGAAAACATCTTCGAAGGGAGAGCCACCATATGCCGTTGGTATTTCGATGAATCGTAATTGGGAGCGCATCAACGTCGGTATTATAATCGGTAGTGAAACCGGACGGTGATCGGGAACAACGACCAAAGCAATAGAGAATCTTGGATGTAAGAGCTGTCATTTTGAGTAAAAGTCACATTCTTAAAGTGTCGATTGGCTCAGGGAAGCAGGCGAGCCTCCATGCCAAAGCCTCCACATGTGGTCTTTCTGACCCTACGAGACGGCGGAGGCTCTTTGACAATTACTTCCTTCACATTTCCCATTGTCTCAACAGGAGAATGTAGGACCAACTTGTGGGGATGACAGCGAACATAGTACTGGTTGTTCACTTTATGCAGATAGATGCCGCACGTCTTTCCATATGCATTCACTTGACAGCCCAAAGATGCTCGGACTATGTCGGCATCATTGGTAGGAACAAATGGAAAGTAGATATGTAAACCATTGTTGTTGAATAAGAAGGATGATTTGTTGCCAGTGAAATGCATGTCAGAGATGCCTACTCCACTAGATCCTTTGAACTCGTCAGGAGACTGTGCAAGCAGTCCTCTGGAGCCCTGGAGAACTATCTCCCCCTTTTCATCCCTCTCACAATCAGCAACCCAGGCAAAAATGCTACGGTCATCAGATATTTTGATGATCTCCTGTTGAAGTCGCATAAAAGCTTTGATCCCCCCTTCGCCGTAAATTGGTGGCATGCATATATCAAAAAGTCCCATGAGCGAATAAGCTCGGTCCTCGGGTCGAGTTGTCTCCCTCAATGCTGCCCATGACATCTTCTGAGCTATGCTGTATTTCGTGAGGTCCCGGTCTTCATCTTCAAAAAGCTCCACTGGAATGGAGGTGATGGCAGAGATTGCATCAACCAAGCTCCGTCTACTTCCAATATCCCTCCATGAACCATCCAGAAGTAATATGTGAAGGTGCAATGAGCTCTTGTAAGGTCCAACCTCTCGTAAACCACTTGCTTCTCCGGAAACCTGATTTGGGGTCCCTGGGGTCCTCCTCACTTGATGCACCTGGTAAATACACGTAGCAAATGACGGCATCCCCATAGAATCGGTACATCGAGTTGAGATTTTCGGAAAGGTCAGCACTGCTCGATTTGTCAATGCAACACGAGTCAATCCAAATCCATTCAAAGTTATACTTCCGTGCATGAGCACAACCACCTATGACCTTTATTCACCCCTGCTTGAGTATGAGATTGCGTGTCTTGGTATGCCACTTCTTCCTTGTCCCAAGTATGAGAAAGAGTAGAATATGGTGGGATGTCGTCGAAAATTCTTTAAGTGCAAGCTCAGTCGTATGCAAGAGATGCATGATAGTCTCAAAGTATCATATTCCAAAGAGCTTCAAGATAAAAAATGATCAGAGTTAATCCATGTCATTACAAAATACGGAGAATCGAAGAGTATACCTTTATAGGGGGGGGAGCAAACACGCATTTTACACATATAAGTTCTGATTTTAAGTGAATCATAGAGTAGCGCAATGACACTTGCTGTGTTGTATGCTGTACATCATGTAATGTGTCAAACTCTGGGTATGTACATAGGCTTTCTGTGACTATCTTGGACGTTCCCGATCAAAGAAAAACGTGGGAGCGAGACAGCTTTTGAAATTCATTCCAAGTGATACTTGATCTATCCTGGTCCAAAGCCTCAACAAGTTTAGGCCTATATTAAGGGAGTAAATAAATGGGAACTCGGTCGATTTGGTCTTGTACAAGTGGGACAATTGCTGCCCTCAGCACACTTCTTCCGGTCTCTCTCTCATCCGATGAGGC
>ML179514.1:0-34823 GCA_004369135.1 Dendrothele bispora CBS 962.96
GTCAGAAGAGAAGAGGGAGGTGAAGCGGATAGTCGAGAAATATAAACTTCGAACTGGCAGGAGCGAGACGGAGGGTGGGGGATCAAATGTGAACAATGAGGGTGTTGGTGAGGGTGTTGGTGCTGGTGTTGATGAGGGCGTCGATGATGAAAACATGGAAGGACTTCTCCCTCCTAATTACCCACCAGTCCCGTATCCGCCCCTCCCTCCTAATTACCCCCCAGTCCCATATCCGCCAATTGACGCGTCTAACGTGACTCGGTCTTCTCCCACGGCCGGCGCTAATGACCTCAATTTAGGGAAGGAGAATAGAAGTCGAGAAGAAGAGGAAGAGGAAGAAGAAGAGGAAGAAGAAGAAGGAATCGATAATTCGGGAAGGACCAAGGAGGAAAATGTGCTGATAGCAAGAGCTGCGTCAAAAACGGTGAGTATGGTTTCTACTTTCACTTCCACTGGCCCAATATTTCTGGCCAGCAAAACATTGGGCAAAAGGTATTGCAAAAGAATAAATTTATTGAAAGAAAAAGATAATGTTTGCCACTGAATATACTATTTAAATAAATGACCAGATAGACAAACGATAAAGTATGAAAAAGGAAAAGAATGCCACTCACTATTCATAAAATTTGCCACTCAATAAAGTGAAAAAATAGATGGTAAAACAAAGAAACTTTCTCAAAGGAAAAAGTGAAAGAATGCCACTCAAGATTTTTTAAGTTTCGCGGTTGTAATGGCAACTTATTGTAATCGTCATGGCAACCGCGAAACTTAAAAAACCTCGAGTGGCATTCTTTCACTTTTTCCTTTGAGAAAGTTTCTTTGTTTTACCATCTATTTTTTCACTTTATTGAGTGGCAAATTTTATGAATAGTGAGTGGCATTCTTTTCCTTTTTCATACTTGATTGTTTGTCTATCTGGTCATTTATTTAAAAACCATATTCAGTGGCAAACATTACCTTTTTCTTTCAATAAATCTATTCTTTTGCAATATCTTTTGCCCAATGTTTTGCCGGCCAGAAATATTGGGCCAGTGGAAGTGTTTTACTTTTACAACTGCTATTGACCTCTTTTATAAAAGCTGTACTGACATCAATTATAGAAACTTGATCGCTGGTTTGCCAACTACGCTAACAAGGAGAAAACACCAAAAGGGACCAGAGCAATAACGTTCATGGCAAAAAGAACACTCTGCCTCCTCCTCGTCCTGTCCCTGCTTACAAATTCTACGAAAGTCACCCCAATCACAAGAAAAAGGTCGCCAAAGCGGTCAGTGAAGAACATGGTGAACCGCGTGGGGGATTTGACCCTGAACAACTAAGTCAACATGTTGCCATTGCAAAACGACTGTTTGAGGCAGAGGATGCCGAAACTCAGACAAAGATCAGGGCAGAGGCGAAGGCCAAGTACCAGGAACGTCTGGATGCATATGAGAAGGGGAAGGAAGGAGGTGGGGATCTCAGCACTGAAGCTGTGACAAAGTGCGTTGTGTTTTTGTTTTTTTGAGACAGTTTTACTTACCACTCCATTACAGGAGCCGAGCAGAGCTGGGAGCAATGTTCTATCCCTTGATGGAATATGCTTCGAAGGTTACCAACACCCAGATGTCCTTGACCATTATTGGTGAGGGTGACACAGAGGGCGCGTTGTTTCTTTCTAGGTCTGTGTAGATTTCTGATTTTTTTTATAAAAGAGCTGATCCGCCTTTATAAAAGTATCCTGACAGGTCAAACTCCGGGGCCAGAACCAAAAAAATTTAACGAGTGGGATCCAGTCGGCTTCCAAATGTCGCACATAAAGTCGTTCTCGGAATTTGTCAAATGTTGCGTTCGTTTAGAGAAAGGTGAGTTTTCTTACCGTATCGCAGTTTGATTTCTGTCTGAACTTTGAATGATATAAGGTCTACAAGCACATCCTCCCCAGTACAGCGGTGCTATTCCCAGTGATGGCAGTGAAGACACCCCAGTAATTCCCTACACTCCCTCTCCCTCTCCCTCACCCGAATCACAACCTGGCCTGTCCGAACCCAAGGGCAAGAAACGCAAAGCGACAGAACAGTCCTCCAAGAGGTCAAAAAGGAGAAGACGGGGAGGTGAGGAAAGTGATGAGGCAGAGTGGTCAGGTGTAAGTGAGGAGGAGGACGTTAGTGAGGCCGGAGAGACCACCGAGGAGGATGAGGATGAATGGAGGGATGTCGGGAAGAAGGGGAAGGGGAAGGAGAAGGAGAAGAAAAGGGAGAAGGAGAAGAAAAGGGAGAGGGAGAACGGGAAGGGGAAGGGGAAGGGACAAGAGAAAGGGAAGGGGAAGGAAAAGGAGACGGAACCCACGAGGCCAAGGTCGACTCGACTTGCCGCTGCTAAGGCAACTGCTGCAGCTACAAAATCACTGACGAAACCTATCGACGAGCCGGAGAACGGCAATGACATGGACGTGGACCCAGGTGTCTCACCTACTCCAATCCCTACCTCTGCTGAGCTTCCCTTACCGACAAATGCCAACGAACCTATTCGAACCCTCCGCACTTATGTTCTGAAACTTCCAGACTACCTTGAAGATGGTCAAGATATCGATGAAGTCGCCCAACACTGCTATCATGAAGGACTGTGGGCTGATGCACTGTCAAATGGAGACGCATGGGAACATTGGAACGGCGTTCTTGACACACTCATCCAAAAGCGTCCGACGGAGACTATGGAGGCCTATCGGAGCAGGTTGGTGAAGAGGGGTCCAAAGGGCACTGAAGCTCTATACAGAGTGCTTGCCCACGTTATGGAAAAAGTTGTTGCTGCTCCTGACATGTTGGATGGAAAGATTGGAAGGCTTACTGACGCAATTAGGAAAAAGTAAGGAACTTTTACAAAGGCTGTCATTACTTTTATAAACGCTGACTAATGTTATTCCAGATGTCCGGAGATCACTGTCTCTGAGCCTACCCCGAGTCGCCCCAATCCGGCTGAATCCAGCTCCTCCCCTTCATGTCGACGTCGTCCCTCCCCAAGCTCCAGTCCCACAAAGCGTCCTTTGGAAACAACCATCGATGATGACACCAAGCCTTCCTGGGTCATCAGGATGGAGAAGTTTCTGCTCCCTGATATTTAGGGCACTCTGTGGAAGGATGCTGCGGAGGCGCTCGTTCACTTGGAGTCTACCTATGGGTACGAAACCTCCAACCGGTGCCTGTCAAAAAACGACAGGCCTAGGGTACTTGAGGCCTGGCTGAAGTCGAAAAGAAAAGCGATTTGCCCAGGTCCTATGGAAGAAATGAGCGTCGACGAGATGGAGTCCGACACAGTAGTCTGGTGGAACTTGATCCAGCCCAAATGGAGAACCTTACCTTGGGATGGTCCAGAGATAAAGGACGGGCAATGGGTAAGGGAAGTAAAGGGAGACTGGGATCAACGGTTTGTACTCGGTCTTGGCTTGCATGCAGTGGTGGTTGATACTGGAGCAGGAAGAGGAAATGGATTCCGACATGGCGTCCTGGAACTGGAAGAAAGTCCTGAGTGACATTGTGTGGGTCATCAAGACCATGGCTGCCAGCAAACCTAATGAGGAGCCTGTTTCCAAGAAGCCCCGTACTGGCTAGTTCCCCGACCGTCCCTCCTTTTCCCCTGTCGTGCTATCGCTTCTTGTTGTAGGACTTATTGTTTCTGTACCACATGTGTTTCAAATAGCCCCTATCTTGAAATTTTCGTGTAGTTTTATAAAAGAAATGCGAGTTTTATAAAAGTGGGCCATGTGAGCAAAGTACAAGGCCCTGAAGTAAGCGTGGAGGAAAAAAGCGGGGTTGCCGTGTTTGCCGTGCTGCCGATAACGGCTCCGGAGCCCCCATACCATTTTAAGCAGACCCCAGGCTGATAAACCGGTCCCCACCGCTGATCAGTCACTTTTGTAAAACACGATCTGACAACTTAACTTTAGGTTTATAAAAGTTTTACAGTATCGACTGCCAACCCTGACGACCAGTTTTCTTCTTTTCGCTGTTTGAGGGTCTTGGCATATCGAGTGAGTCAACAGAGAAAGAGTATATCAAAGCGAGTATCAGAGCAAGCTAGTCGACGCTTAGGCAGAAAAGAGATACTAAATCTTGTGTTTTCATAAAATGTCATGTGTATGTCACGTGGAACGTGTACATGCCGTACTTCCAATTCACTTCCAATTCACTTCCAATTAGGTACACTCAATTCGTGTACATGCCGTACATCCGATTCACTTCCGATTAGGTACGCTCAATTCGCTTCGCTTAGTACAGATTCACTGAGAGATTTAGCCTGTACAGCCTTCAAAGGTTCCTTGTTCTTCACTGTAATGTACTTTCGAGAAAAGAGCATCCTGAAAGAGTAGAATATGCTGTAGTTATGATGTTTTTCTTACCGTGAATGAACGTGTATTAGATATCAGGGCTCGTAGTGTACTATGTAATTGTTAGAACAAATGGCATGCTTAACCACCCATCAGAACTGGGCGGAGCAATATTTGATTTTCGCCTATTTCTGGAAAAGATCTGTGAATCCTTAAGCGAGATTCGAGCGTCCCTATTCACTTCAAGTTCCTCAAGACTCTTTCACCTAAGGTATCACCCCGTTAACCATCTACTCCATAGTTTTGGCTCGATCTCTCGCTCTTCCAACTATCTTGTATTCTCGCTCTTCCAACTACTTTCTAAGTTCTATCCTTTCTCCAACCTAATCGGACTCTCTCCTACGGCCCGAGTCCTCCTAAGCCCACATGCAGCCAATTTCACTCAACATCTGAACACGGCTCCTGCAGTGCTAATCACCATGCAATCACATTGCAGCTTCTCATGACAACGGATCTATTTACTGAGGAACGACTCAACACACTGGAATGGGAGTCACGTATTTTTACAGTGTAACTGCAGGATGATCTGCAGAATAACAATTGTAATTGTGAGAGCTCGCATTAACGACGTTATGTACAAATCTTGTCTACTCTAGGATGTGATACGAGAGCAATAGCACTGAGAGTCAGTGCCGGAGTGATCTATAAATTTGTAGGTGTTGTTTTGAGAATGAATAAACGGACGGAATGAGTGAGGTCACGAACCTTTTGTCTGTCAACGTCAAGTCAGGCTTTGGGGTCTCTTTTGGAGGAGGCAAAGACAGTGAAAGAGGAAGTGGTGATTTAATCCCACTAGCGTTGTTTTCAGAATGAGAAAAAAAAACGGTAAAAAGAATCAGGTCACGAACATTTCGGAGTCTGGCGTGTTTGGGGCAGGCGTCGAGTCTACCTGTGGAGGAGACAAGGAGGAAAAAGAAGGTGGTGATTGACTCCTGACACTTTAGAAAGTAAGTTTAACGTTAAGGGCCAGGGAAAAACCATGCAACTTGGTGTGAGACTTTGCCAGTCGTTCTTCAAGGCGCCGACTGTATTGGCAGAGAATGTCATATTTTATGGAGTGCTGACAGGGTAAGTGGCAAATGTAGAAAGAGGCGGGGGAGGGAGAGAACGCTGAGGGGGAAGAGGAGGGGAGGGGAGGGGAGGCGGGGGAGGCGGGGGAGTTTTGCATGAGAGTGGGCGTTGATGATAATAACTGTGGTGACTTAGTGAACAAACAAAAAAGCGGAGAAATATGATAGCAATAAACAAACATGTCACAAAGGCTCCATGCCGCAGTCGCAGACGTGGAAATTGACAATATTAAAGAATATTTGAAGAATATTTCAGCCACCCATCAATCCATGCCCATAAATGGAAAGAATTACGTTACATAAACCTATTTTTCCGGGAGGCAATCACCCATTTGATCCCATACCTGGATGTCTCCCGGGTATTAGGTCATGTTTAAACATATGTGCCATTTCCCTAGTGTTGCTTTACCCTAATCATATTAAAACATCATCCGTAGTGAATGGTACTGATGTTTTATTATTAGTACAGCATCAACTCACAAAGGAAGTTATGCGAGTAGCCATGAAAAGCGTTTACACAAGTACGGCAATTACGCTTGTCAAATTGAGGAGCAAGGGAACTTGATTTGATGGTTTGGCTGAAGCTACATCTGATATCATAACCCATAATCCAGTCATTGCCGAAAACCTCCAGGGCCATTCCGACCATTGCTAAAGCATACTTTACTCTAGTTAATATTGTTAGTGAAGAGTAGAGGAGAAGAGATGTCAACGCTTACAATTCCCTGCCTCTCACCATGTCTGCAAGCCATAGAATCAAACCATGACAACAGACACTTGCAACATCAGCAAAAGGTAAGCGGCTATCTGGACCCTTCGCTAAATTATCCGAAGTCTGTAGCACATCGACAATGCTAGGAACCCTGTATAGCTGTCATAGCATACGTAGAACAGGTCTGGGTATCTGTAGCTCTCGACAGCCTCCAAAGAGTATAAGTCCCCCTTCATAGCAGTAAGTAAAAATACTACCAGATACAAATTTTATTGATAAGTGACATTATTTCGGTAATCTACTTATGTGATTTCTTTTTCTTTTTTACTGGCAAACCTCGTAGACGGCAACGTTCGATATCCGCTTGGCGTGCAAGTTCTACTTGCTCATGTAAGTAGGTCTGGTATCGAAAGAGAATAAAATCACGAGTTCGAAGATAAGGATTGACATAGAATGTTGTACATTGATTAAGAACATTCTTCCAGTTCCAATCGGAGTGAAAAGTGCGGCCGAAATCTGGTGATAAATGGCAGGTTTGCTGGATAGAATCAGCTAATATAATATCAGAATGTTGAGAGTGTTGACGTGTAGCATATGATACTTGATATATTCCGAGAGGCTTGAAGTACTTCTGTAGAGGAGTAAACCAGTCGACGAAAGCTAGTAAATGAGGGAATGATGCTGAAAGTTCATGTGGTAGCTTGAAAATAAGGTGGACTCGTGCAATTTTTAAATCTACAAGACTTTAGCAACCATAATCAGAAAACAACAACAGAAGTAATCCCACATACCTGACAGATGCCCTTTATTGGAATCTGAATCTTTCGCTCGTACCACTACAGTGCTAGTTTGAGCCGGACTCGAAGGTTTTATCCCCTTTGCCGTAATAACCTCGGGAATTTCTCTTGTAGCATATACCGTGTCAGAATTGCCCTCCGTCGCGACCTCCTTGATATTCGGCAAATGTAATTGTATTTTTTTCCAAACAGGAAAGCGGACATTGTTGGGAGCCTCGAGAAGGTCTGTGGATAAGGAATGCATTTCCAAAAACCTCCGCAGGTACCAAGTAAACCATTCTCCACAGTTATATTCATTCTCGATTTCGTGCATAGTGGTCTTCGGACAAGGCGGGTTCTTGGCGTAGGTGTACGTTATATGTGCGTTGGTATCATGCGACATGTCACCCAAATCATCGGAATCTTCCCCCACTTCCATCACATCTGTACTGTCAACTTCGTTATCTTCAAATCCTTCCATGTTTTTGTGGTAGTCCGGTACTGCCCATTTTATATAGTTGGCATGTCTATTCATTGACTCTTGACGTGTCAACCATATTGTCATCTGGGATTGAAAATGGCGCTTATTAGATGCTCGGTACCCGGATTTCGCAAGGTCAATATGGAGACGTTCTGAAGATTCTGAATTGAAGCCGTCTGTCGTCCCTCGTGAACGGATACTTTGAGAATAGTGAGAGACATTGTGAAGTTTGCTAATGTTGAAATGCTGACGGACTCCCAGATGCTGGAAAATTCCCTTATGTGCGTGAAAAGCCAACCAAGCGGCATCGAGAGCGGCTAAAGATTTGTCGGTGTGCACCTCGAAATGTGCATAATACATGAAGTCTTCAAATGCCCGCACTACCTCTAGCACCTGAGGGTCTGCTGCACCTGCCAACAAGCCTGGGAATACCTTCGCCATCGCCTTGTATTCAGTCCCAGTCCACTGTGTAATGGTTGAGACACCTTTCGGAAATTTTCGGAGGGTGGGATGTGGAGTCATGGTTCGAAATCTCCCATCAATTTCTCGGGATGAGTTCTGAATGGTACTTTGTGCCCACTTAGACACATGGTCCCCAAAAAGGCCTTTATGAAGCTGGTGCAGAAGGTCTGGGGTCATACAGTCAAATATGTTGCAATGAGGTAAGTCCCGCCAGAATGGATTTATTGGTCGTAGGTTTTGATTCCGGAACTCGTCAGGCTTCAACCCCTGCGACATAGCCTTCAATATCTGGAGGGTATCATCTGGGGTTCGTAGTGAGCTCTGAATAAGCTCTCCACGCTTTTTTGGGTCAACGGTGCATCTGGGGCAGCTGTTCTCCTTGCAACAACAGACAAGACATTGCTCCGGGTAATCGGCAATGTATGCTGCAAGCAGAGGATACACGAGCCGCTCATACCCATCAGCACAAACCATCCTTATTCCCTCCTTCCCGGCTTTCTCCAATGGCTCTAGAATCTTCTTCATACAGTCATGAAACACCTGGTATCCTATTTGCGAGCGTTTTTTTTCTGAGAAACATTCGAATTTGGATGTAGGGATGTAACCAAGAAGAAGGAATGCTCGTGAAGACTGCTTTCGTCGGACAGCTTTTTCGATATTTCCGACACTAATGTATACTGGCCAAGCCTTTTTATCACCGCTGAAAGCTGAAAGTTGTGTCTGGTCCGAAGCAATGATTACTGGGGCAACAGTCCCAGACTCGTTGGGAAGTTTTTTCTATTTAATATCAATTAGCTCAATAACGACTAATCATTAAATAATAGACGGACCTGGACATCCCACCACCAATCACCAGTCCACATCTCGCTATATTCCCGGTCCGTTCTCTCTTTGTTTCGAAAATGCTGGACTGGGGCATATTGCTGATGACCACGAAACACAGGATTTCCCATCAGGTCTTTAATGACTTCAACTGGATCCCTGTGCCATAGCTCGAGGGTCTCTGTTTGTGCATGACCATTGCTATCCACGATATCTCCTTCAAGCTTGATGGGAGTACACTGGAACTCTGGCCCCCGCTCGATATTATCAATAAACTTTAAGAGAGAGCGAGCGTTATGATATGATGGTTTTACGTCCTCCTGTATCTAAGAGTATGTTATATTGTTAAAATTTCGGAGTCGGTTCAGAATTCACAAGTACGGCTTACCACTTTCAGTTTGCAGAACTCGTCAATTTTCTTCTGGCTAACCCCTGATCCCATTAACCAGTGTGCAAGCTCCCACTCTTTCTCCGTTTGAAATGGTGCCCAAGGCTCACTTTTCTCAGCCTGCTGCTTCTCTCGCAGACACTCGAAAGCGGTAGATACTGGCACATCACTTAGTGGTGTACCAGCTGGATCTGGATACTTCAATGTCCAGACACGGTCTGTGCTGCCATATATAGAAGTTTGGTTACTGGTCTCGTCATCCTCCACCTCTTCTACACGGGCTCGCTTTCCATGGTTCCCAGTTGGTGTCATGTCATCACCATCCCCTAGCTCCGACACAACATTCCTGGGCATTTGTTCGTAATTGTCGTCACTAGGTGATATGTCGCTTGCTACTGGTAAGCAGTCTTGTTCTTCTGGCCTCTCGATATCTGAATCGGGTTCATTAAAGCATTCATTATCTCGGTCACGACAAAATTCTGTCTGTGCAATATGCGAGCGTAGAGTGCTAAGGGTGCGGGTAGATGTATAGCAATATGGACAATGAAAGGACATGACAAGGAGGTGGAGTCTATGGCTGCCTGTTCGCTAGACGTTGTAGCAGGGTTGCACAATGTTTCATATGTAGCCGAAATTTTTGACGTGGCTCACTTCTCTCTCTTGTCTTTTCACTCTCTTCTTGTCCATGGCCAAACGGAAAAATACTGGAATAAGCAACCAAGTTGGCACAAATTACGAGGAAAACCAACCCTCTGGCCCATCTCCGAAACGGGGGCGTACAATCAATGAAGATGTACACAACGAGACAGATGACAACATATCTCACCGACCAGTACGACAGTCAACTGCTATGAAACAAAAACAACAGCGTTAGTAATTGTCTTGTATAAATTTTTTTGCTAATTTTGGTTTGTAGAACAAGCTCAACATAGAAACCATGTCGAAAAACTTGCTCGTTTGGAGAAGCAAGCTCTTGCGCTCAAACAGAAGTTGAAAGGTATGTTCCGTTTGCATGTATTTCCATTTAATTCATGGCTCTCTTTTTCGGCAGTCTCGCAGGTTAACGACAAATCTTCTGGAGAGGAAGAGGATGGGAGTGATGATGATATGGCTGAAAGTGAGGAAGAAACAGGCCATGGTGCATGCTTTATCCCCTCCTCCATGGTGCGTACTTCCGTCACACATCTGAGCCAGAAATATGCTGGATGCTCAAAAAATAATCTCACAGATTACTGCTATGCCAACTGTCAAAGGGCCAGCACCACCACGCATAGACTTTGCCCAGATACACCGCAGACAGAACCCAGCAACGTCGAAAACTCCAAGGAATGCATTTTTATCCCAGACATCTGGATCTGCTTCGGAGGATGAGTCACTTCCGACTCGGATACCCATACAAAGGTCTTCACCTATACCTATGCCACCCGAAACATCGGCCCCAGCACCAGATTCACCGCCACGTCTCTCTCGAAACATGCCAAGTCATCAAGCTCCGGAGGTTTGATTTCATTTATTTCTATGTCTACGGCATACTCAAATTATAGTATGACTAGGCGGCTCGCATTACGGGCTCTTCAGCACCTCCTGCTCAGCTTTCTTTCTCAGATAATTACCGGCCAGGAGGCAAGCCTAAGGCTTCGGACTACGACTCGGAAGGAGAGGCAATCCTGCTGCGAGCAGCATCATATTATGAAAGCAAAATAATTGGAGTCCAGCCTTTTCCGAGTCGATCAACCCAAGTTGGCTGGGCTAATAAAGCGTTCCTGGATGCTTGTCGAGTGGCTAAAAAAAATTTCGAATGCAATGAAAGGATTAATACATTGGTAAGTATATCCTTACAATTGGCTACTTCATCCCGTTTACCTGACTCCCATGTTTTACAGATCCGTAGTCGTGGAAGTCGTGCACGCGGGGACACGCTCTCACATGTTCTAGCAGCTGTAAATACGACATATGGTTTCCGGAGTTTCACAAATAAGAAGGACCGAGAACATAACCTAAGCTTATACAACAGGTTGATGGAAGGTGACATCGCATTTGCTCACAAGGTACCCATCACCGACATTTGAATTCCTATTTGTGCTAACCCGAATACTGTTCCAGGACGTCGATACTTGCGAACGATTTGGCGAAAATGCCATCTTTCAACACATACTGCGTGCAGTATGTTTCAACAATGGCTCTCAATCTTGTGGCATTGTCTTTGCCAAATTTTTCAACCCTGTATCTCTGCAAACTATTGCTTTCTTCATGACGCAGGTAAGTGCATGTTGCTCCTTCTATCTCCGCTACTAAGTCCGGTTGTTTTAAAAAGATCAAATACGTACTTCAGCAGTATAAAACAGGAGTACATATAAAACCTCCGAAAGGCAGCGAAGGTTTCACAGAAGTTGGGAATAACAAAATTTACGAGGATTACCTCAAAATTGTGAATGTTTGGAGTGAATGCGAAGAGAAGGTTGTGTTGGGTATTCGCAAGAAAATGTATACCAAAGCACGGTAAGGGTTACTAGTACTACATGCATCTTGTCACTCATGTACTACTCTTTTTCAAAGGGAAAGGTCCGGCATTGACCCCCCCAAGGACAAGCTAAAAATAACACCGGCTGTTAGGTTGCGAATGATGTCGCAATTGACGGGGCGTACTGGAGAGACTGATTCAGAGGAGGAGCCAGAGTCGGATGACGAGCAGCTCAATAGACAAGACAACGAGCAACAAACATCTGCTAACGGAAATACTGATTAATGCGGTAATACAAAGTAAATATGAGTTCAGTATTTATACAAAGTTAATAGATTGTTTCTTCTTAAATGCGATGGTGTACACCATATAGTTTAATTTCAATTCGGAAAACAATAGCTCCAATCGAACACATTATCAGAGAGTACATACAATCAATATACAATAGTGTTCACTATCGCGGCCATACATCCTGGATAAGCTTTGTAGAATATATATTCTATTCTTGTCCGATTAAATACAGAGACACTAGTGTATTCTACATGACCCTACAAAGGTTTTAATTCATGCTACGAGATGCTACAGAGGTGGTGACTGATGCTACGGTCACTATCTCATTCTAGATAAATGGGGACATACCTACGCTGCTAGCCGAGCTACCAAAGCTGCGTAGCACTCGGTATCAATGTGATTTTTTCCTGATGAAAAAGTCCTGTCTCATCAAAGATGTTCCACATCTGCTTCTTTGAATCCGCACTTGCACCCTTCCGATTATTGGTGCAATTAGACAATAAGTTGGATGTAGATCCATCAGTGGGATCCCCAACATCTTCAAGGTTGTTGTCGTGATTGTCTTTGTCTTTGTCATCACTGTCAGGCTTGTTCTCGGGCTTCAATTTGACTTCATCCCCATACTTGTTGACAAATTCCACTGGTAAAAAATAATTGCTACCCTGAAAAACTCTAGTGTCTCCAGTGTGGCGGTCACCAAGGCTTGCCATGCGGCAAAGTGAGTTGTTCCCATCACACACCCACATATGCGAAAAGATGAGGTGAGGCTCCTCCTCTAGCTAAGTATGAACATCAGAAAGAGACAAAACAAACAAGATAAAAGACTTACTTTATAGCAGCATGCTGGACAGCTGTTAAAAACCCTATAGTGAGGAGTGTCACGCCCGAGAACCTTGGAAACATGCCGGTCCAGATTTCTTCGAACTGCAAGATATACGTCAAATGCATTTGAGAACCGACGGTAAACGATCTGACAAATGTTATCAGACTTATGACGCTACTAGAAAACAATAGAATACTCAACCGAATATACATGACAGAGGACTCAAGTGAAGACCTCAATACTAAATGATGCTTTGAATAAATGGATGTCGTAAAAAAGTTGTAGTGTTCATAACGAAACGGCAATTGACGGTTGTTCTGGGGTGTTGCTGAGGAAGCCAGCTTGTACCAATGCGACAGCAGCTTCCGTGTGCTCGTCCTTTGTTATCAATGCTGACCTGGCCAAGTTGTGTATGTCAAGGATCTCGATACTGAAATCAAACCCAGAGTTATCTTGAAAGTCGCTGGGGTTTTTGGATGTCGTGACTGAGGGCACAGTGTCACTGTACTTCCATGAGGCAAAGGCATTGGTAAGGGGCTCGACAAGGGCATCCCATTTCACTTGTGTTGCATGTAAATGGTCATGCCAGGTACGTTTATCTTTACGTTGACTTCATATATGCTTGGAGCTGATAAAATAAGCATGACGGTGTGCAGCGTCGGGATCATTAGGGACTCACTGAATTGGATACTGACTCTGCTGGGGCTTGATCAAATCGCTGACCTCAATCACAAAAGACTCTGCAGATCGCTCTGGATCTGGCAGCGAGACATCGACTCCTTGAACATGATTGTTGTCGGGACCTGCACTGAAATCGATGTCATCTACGAGCATATCATTGTCACCAGCGAGTTCTTTCAGAGCATTTTGAGACTGTTGGCTGAGACCTAGAACAACAGAGAGATAAGGATCAGCAATAAGATATAGGTGAAGCAAAACACACCAGCAATATTCTGTGTCAAGAACAGCTCAGCTAAGAACCAGAGAGCCTCTCAGGCCACCACACAGGGTCAAAAGGCAAAGCAAAGATAATGGAATAGATAGTGAGAGAGCCAACAATGGGCCTACATCAACATAGTACTGAGACAGGCTGAGCAGTATGGACTGGAGGGACAAAGTGGACAGACTAGGGAACTATCTACAAAGCTATGAAGTATATATCTAAAGGAAAGACAATGGTAGATCAAGAAGCAATGATGAAACAGCATGGAATGATAATCAAGTATCTAAGAGATGTCAAGATGCACGACAACAGATATCAATCAGAAAGTGATACATCAGTAGTATGGAAGCTAGTATCCAGAACAAAGGTACCGGTAATGGAAGCAATGATGAAAGACAAAGAAGCAGGGATGATTCATGACACTCTGAGTATACCGTTCCTCTGCAGCCCTGCATGATTCAATCCCAGCTGATGCTGTAATCCTAATCAAAAAGCACCCGATAATTTATCTGAACGGCTTTTTAATAAGTATGTGATAACCCTTTATAGGGCATAAAAACAGCACTACTTTTCAAAAAGTATGTGATAATAAATAATTATAAAATAAGTTTAAACTTGCCTTGGACCATGTTGTATTGGCTTAATAATACCATTGTCACCCCTCCTAAACTGGAATTGCCTGTTTGGAAGGTTGTGGAAAGGTTGCATCACCATCAGAGCTAGTTGGAGCCATTCTGTCCCTAACCCTAACCCTAACTCTAAATACTAGTTGCCGGGCAGTTCCAAATCTGGGGTGCGAGTTTTACTTAATCCTGGGTCAGGCCAGCCTATATAAGAAGCCTGGGCACTACACTATCCATAATTGGACCATTTTCCCATCCCTAGGATTTACCCCTGCTAAAAGTTATCACATACTTATTAAAAAGCCGTTCAGATAAATTATCGGATGCTTTTTGAGATGTATTACTGCACCTGGTGATTTCACTGATGTCGAAGTCACTTGTTTAGCAGCTTTGGGCATCCTGACCAAGTCGATTGTGAGAGTAGAGAGGCGGGATAGGCTGGTGTAAGCGGTGGTGACCAATAAAGTGTGTCGGGGATTGATGATGACAGTCATGTGAAGCAGTTATTGGCGACAATGGCCAACTTGTAGTGCTAACACGTGACGAAACTATAGTATATGCAAGCAGGGAGCGGGATGGGGAGCGAGGGGAGCGACCAGCATCCAGAAGGTGATAGTTACTTGTTAGGAACCGACTTAAAAGATAACTGGTTAATTATAGTTGAATGGCTTAATAGTCGAAATTGAGGTTCCAAAGACAAAATATCCGTTGGGCAGTAAGAGTTTACGCGAGTAAGTTCAATTGAGTTAGATTCAATAAAGTGGCTGAAAAGTCGATGATGTAAATAGCAATCTTCGAGTATATTGATTGTTACTTAGATTTACACTGTAGTATGAGGCTACGTTGTACTTATAGGCGGTAAGTACAAAATAGCGGACTGGGGAGTACATAGTAATTACTGGGCTTTTATAGTTGTCCATAAGGTAAATAATAGTAAGTAAAAAGTAAAGAAAAATGAGTAAGTATCCCCCCCGCCGAGAGGCTTCGTAGTTAATATCTATACTTAAAAGGTTATATACAACGCGTGTAGTTTCGGCATCATCGGATAGTTACATGTACCTATGGCAATCGCTCCTTTATTCTACTTAAGGGATAATTTCAGGAACCTCCGACGTTTCCGGTAATTTCGTATGATCCAATATCACCGGATTACGCGGTCGTTCGGCTTTTGATTGACATAGTTACTGAGTTGAGCTTGGACTTTGCTCGACTCGTAACAGTACTCCCTCCTCAGGCCTAACCCCTCGAAGGCCTGTTAAAACCATAGCCCTACTCAGCAAATAAGAAAAAGCTATTGAATGTAACTTTCAGAGTAGTACTTCTTCTTTCTTCGTTATTTGATTAAAATGTCATTGTCATTTGACGACTCCCGCTCAATTCAGTGGCTTCCGCATATGGTTATGGTTCCACACCCCTACATTCATCTCATGAATGTTATTTTCGTTCAAAAACTTCGAGAAATACGCCCTTTGTCTTCATCTTTCTTCTATATTTTCATGCTATGGCCAATTCTCACTCTACTGTCTCAAACCTCTGTGTCGATACGCTTCGATCTGAATGTTCGTCGACCCGAGAG
This sequence comes from Dendrothele bispora CBS 962.96, assembly GCA_004369135.1. Lineage (NCBI taxonomy): Eukaryota > Fungi > Basidiomycota > Agaricomycetes > Agaricales > Dendrothele > Dendrothele bispora. Next base: position 15,789 of record ML179514.1, read on the forward strand.
GGTCTTGATTTTACGCCCCACGCTTGTGGTAAGGGGTGAGTATCTTTATTTAACTGGCGATCATCCGCTCTTATTCAGTCGTGTTAATTGTAGTCATCATTCCCCGGACCTTTGTTATCCGATGGACTCTAGTCCACGAGTTAACTCTCCTTCGAATGAATTCGGACAACTAGTCCAGCAGGAACAAGATCTCCTTAGTGATTTCAATCGTTTGAAGGATGATTACAGGCGATGCTGTAACCCAATTTATAAATCATCCTGGAAAAACCCAGACATCGATTTACAAATCCTACTGGCAACCCACGAACTATATGGGATCATGGTCCAGGCTTATTTGGATGGGTATGCCAAGGTCTTGCCGGCTAGCGGCTTGACCTGGGCTATCCCAGTTTGTTATTTTTTGACTTAGCAGGTTGAACGCGGTTAGCCCAACACCCCATTTGTACTTAATGCCATGTGACTGAGCCCGTGACATGTGGCTGAACCCCTTCCATATTTATAACGCCTTTGTCTCTCTTTTTGTTCCCTAACGACTCTCGACCCCCACCAATTTTCAACGCACGCTCATTTTTAACTTCTCCTCTCGATTTCTACCGCTCCCGACTTTTTTCTATATCCGGGAGAATGCCAGAAGAAGGATCTACTAGTAGCAGTTCTACTAGTAGTACCGAGAACCCAAATGTTCGTTTAGGCTCCGACATGCGTCGTCGGTGTCGTACTTGGTAAGTTTTCAATTTTTCCTGTCTATTTCTGTTTTTTTTCTTGACACAAAAGTTATCTCTCAGTGGTAACCGTGTCGCGTATGGGCACGCTCTCGTCGTCTGTCCAGTGCACGGCTATTGGCTACGAGTCAACTTTATTGAAGGCTGGGACGAGCTGTGTGTTTTTTTTTCTTTTTCTTTTGTACTACGTACTAATTCCGCCTCCAGTGAGCAGGTATACTATCGAATTCCGGAGCAATATATGCTCCAGCAAGCCGAAGCTTGGTTCCAAGAGCACGGCCCTCCCTTAAGTGAATTACCCGGCCATTTCGAGCCCAGCGACGATCTTCTCGAAGGACTCGAAGGATTTATGATAGATTGACTTTTTTTTTGGCGATTTCCTCCTGTACTCTCAATATATTTTCTTTACTCTCACTAAACGTTGGCCTGAAATCGACAAAATAAAATTGGTATGTATTAATAAGTAACAAAAAAATTGTGGCGCCACCGATGATCTATCTACGTAACATTTGAGCGAGTAGCCCGGCGCTTCAGTTCAGCTGGTTCCCCTTCATCATCATCTGCTCTTTTGCGGCGCACTCCGTGGGTCCTACAAGTTTTTAATAATAAGATCTTGAGGAATAAAACTTTTACTGACCTATTGCCATGGTTGAGGCCCCGAAGGGTTACTACGACGTCTCGAACTGTATCGGACCAGAGAGACTTGTCGGAGTTAGACTTGGCCCACCATATTAGCAGCATGATAACAGTTAGGAGACCGCATGGTCCGTGTTTATCCAACGCGGACCAATCACCCTTTTCCTCATTCCCCAAGATGATGTTGTTCTCCTTATCCCGAGGTCTCCAGTCAGGATTAATGGTCAACCACCACGTCGGGAACGACGTATAGATGGTGTCGACCTCGCCATCTTTTGACTCCTTTGGACTGAAATCCCGGAATTTCTTACCATTTTTGAACCATACACCCACGGCGGTCGGCCTCCCAACGGAGCTATAGCACGCGTTCTGATAATGAGTATATGATTATGAGTATGAATATGATATTGAACGTAGATCAAATTAGTGCGTACCTTAGGATTGTCGAAGGAATGCCATCTCTCAAAGATGCTCCATTCCCTCAGCAGAGTCCGGCATGTCTCCTTATCTCCAAACTCCTCCATGTCGTGCAGTTTCTTCTCGAGAAAGTCGCCAGCTGAATGCATCCAGGCAGGCCAATCCGTGCGGTCAAAGCCAAAGTCTTCATTCCCAGGACTTGTGTCCATGGCGCTCTCCGACAACTCCGAGTTGCCGAGGGATATTTGATTATTTCCCACAGCATTTTCCGCATTTATCGTACTAATAGCAACCGGCATAGCAGGTGACGACAAAGAGAGTGTTTCGGGAGCAGTAGGAGTGGTAGGGACAGAGGGCACTAGAGAGACTCGGGTAGAAACAGCATGAGCAGGCGAAGGAGTGTGGGGTGATGACGGAGAGACAGCATGTGTTTCGGGAGCAGTAGGAGTAGTAGGAGTTGTGGGGACAGAGGGTAGAGAGACTTGGGTAGAAACAGGAGGCGACGGAGTGTTGACTTGATGATCCACTTCGCTTCCAGGAGTAGGAGTAGGAGTTGAGGGGACAGAGGAGATTCCAGTAGAAACAGGACCAGAAGACTGACTTTGTGCAGAGTCCTGTAGCAAAGGAATCAGTGTTTCCAAGCGGTCCATACCCCCTCTGTCATCCGGATCTTGGGACTCCACGGTCTTGATGGCCTTTCTCCACTCCTCAGTAAAGTTCTCCCCTAGAATCGACTCTAATTTCTCCTCTACTTCCGGGATGCCCATAGATGAGCTAGGATCAGCAAACTTACGCAGAGCCTCAATAGCTCTCTCGCTCACATTGGATGATTGATCCGACGTCCCGCCCTTCACTGGATCCAAACCTATGTCATTTTCCATTTCCGCATCCATCTGATCCGCCGATTTTTTCCGTGCCTGGTCGACGATCATAGCATCCTCCATATAGGAAGGATACTGGTGCGTGAAATCCACAACGGCCCGGTTGAACTCAACAGCGCTCTTGGTATTGGCAGCTGTTTGCAGCTGACCGAGAACCTTCTTGACTTCCGTCTCTGGCAGGCGTTTGAGTGCCTCGACGACCGTGTCGGTAATCCAGCCCTCGGGTAGAAGTTGCACAAAGGTCTTGACATTGCTGGGTGTGGGGCGTACACGAGTGCTTCGTCTGGGTGGTCCGGGATCTTGGGAAGTCGGTACATCAGACGAGTCGGAATCCGATGTTATCGTCTCTTCTTCTTCATCAACTTTTCCTTTCTTCCTCTTCTCGCTTCCTCTTCCCTTCCCCTTCCCCTTCCCTTTACTGTCCTTGCCCTGTACTCCCTTGCTCTTACTTCCCTTACTTTCCCCTTTCTTTTCACCATCTCCGTCGAGTGACTTTTTCTTCTTAGTATTAGTAACCTTCCCACCAGATTTGGCACGTGAGGCCGTAGTTGCACCCGAGGCCTCTGAATCTGTCGCCTTATTTGGTAAATCGTTTGATTCGTTTCCGCCAGTATCCGTATCAGTTGTGAGATCGTGGTTGAGCCCTTCGTTGGGCACGGAGTCTTCTAAGATACAATTTTTCAAAATACACTCCAAATACTTTGTAAAATACATACCATCCGTAGTCTCCAATAAAAAGTCCATGAAGTAATGGAGAACCTTAGTTTTGAACTCCTCAGGACGAAACTCATGGAACTTGAGACCTTTTTGACCGTTTTTGGGGACTGTGGTACCCGAGCTATACCTGAAACCCAAATTCAGCTATTAGTTCTTCACAAAAGAAAACAGTTATCTACACAGCCAAATCAAACTTCTTTTCACCGGGACGAGGAGCACGGCCACATAGCGTAATGGTAAAATAGTCGGTATGCCTCCGAAGAGCATCGTGAGGTCTCCAGTCAGGATTAATGGTCGACCACCACGTCGGGAACGACGTATAGATGGTGTCGACCTCGCCATCCTTCGACTCCTTTGGACTAAAATCACGGAATTTCTTACCGCTTTTGAACCATACACCCACGGCGGCCGGTCTCCCAACGAAGCTATAGCACGCGTTCTGATAGATGAGTATATGATCATGATTATGAATATGATATCGAATATAAATCAATTTAGTGTGTGCGTACCTTGGGATTGTCGAAGGAATGCCATCTCTCAAAGATACTCCATTCCCTCAGCAGGGTTCGGCATGTATCTTTATCTCCAATTTTCTCCATGTCATGCAGCTTTATCTCAAGAAAGTCGCCAGCTGAATGCATCCACGCCGGCCAATCCGTACGGTCAAAGCAAAAATCATTACTCCCAGGACCCAAGTCCATGGCGTTCTCCGACTGATAGCCTGATTCCGAGTTGCCGAGGGATATTTGATTATCGTTCACAAGATTTTCCGCGTCAATCGTACTAGTAACCGGCAATGCGGGTGGCGACGAAGAGATAGGATGCGATCCGGGAGCAGTCGGAGTTGTAGGGACAGAGGGTAGAGAGACTCGGGTAGAAACTGGAGGCGATGGAGTATGGGGTGGCGACGAAGAACGCGTTTCGGGAGCAGTAGGACTTGTAGGGACAAGAGAGACTCGGGTAGAACCAGGAGGTGATAGAGTGTGGACTCGATGATCAAGTTTGCTTGCGGGAGTAGGAGTCGAGGGAACAGAAGTAGAAACAACATTGCTTCCGGGAGTAGGAGTTGAGGGAACAGATACAACACGTCCAGAAGAAGACTGGCTCTGCGCAGAGACCTGCAGTGAAGGAATCAGTGCTTCTAAGTGGTCTATACCCCCTTTGTCATCCGGATCTTGGCATTCCACGGTCTTGATGGCCTTTCTCCACTCCTCAGTAAAGTTTTCCCCTAGAATCAATCCCAGTTTTCCCTCTACTTCCGGAATGCCGATAGATGAGCTAGGATCGGCAAACTGACGCAGAGCCTCGATAGCTCTCTCACCCGCATCAGATGATTGATCCGACGTCCCACCTTTAACCGTATCGGAGTCCATGTCATTTTCCACATCCATCTGATCCGCAGATTTTCTCCGTGCCTGGTCGACGATCATGGCATCCTCCATATAGGAAGGATACTTGATGGTGAAATCCACAACGGCCCGGTTGAACTCTACGGCATTCTTGGTATCGGCAGCCGTTTGCAGCTGAGCAAGAACCTTCTTGACTTCAGTGTCTGGCAGCCGCTTGAGAGCCTCGACGACCGTGTCGGTAATCCAGCCCTCGGGTAGAAGTTGCACAAAGGTCTTGACATTGCTGGGTGTGGGGCGTACACGAGTGCTTCGTCTGGGTGGTCCGGGATCTTGGGAAGTCGGTACATCAGACGAGTCGGAATGGTCCTAGTACTTTCGCGACCCATCTTCTTGATCTGATCGAACCAATTCTTGAATGGGTTGCGGGCTCCGCTGGCACTGTGTACACGAAGGCGTTCCATCCCGAACCAAGAGCGAATAGTCTACATTAATTGTGTCAAATTCATCAATTACACTGAGTGGGCAAACACGCCTACCTTTCGATACGCGGCGTTCTGAGAATATTCACTCCTCGTCTCCTGACATCTCTTCTTCAGCCCCTCCAAAGCCTCCTCTGATAACTCACGCAATATACCCTCGAACTTCTCTTCATTATCTTCAGCGGTGCAGACAGTACTCTGCATCCCAGTGGAAGGAAACGCGGTTCCAGGGCTTGAGGAATCCCCAACACCACCTGACGCGTCTCCTTGGGGTGCAGACGCGTCACCGGTGGTATTGTCACCAGATGGAGGGATGGTAGCAGACGCGTCACCGGTGGTATCGTCACCAGATTGAGGGATGGTAGCTGTTTTAGCACTAGAACTGAGATCGAGTTGGCTGCCGGACGCGCTAGAGTGAGCTACGGAGGGGATTTCCGACGTAGGAGTACCATTAGGTATAGCAGAAGTAGAAGTTTGAGGCGGGGATGAACGCGGTTGAGACTTGGTCTGAGATGACTTCTTCTCCAGATACATGATCACTCTAAACTCTTCGGGCTCTTCGTCGCAGTGATATGGGAAGGCCTCGAACCACTCATTCACGACTCGATTCAACCACTTAGTCTTCTCCGTCCTCTCATCTACACCCAGATATTCTGAAAACTTCGTCTGCAGCCAGTTTTCTCGACGAGCATCGAACTGACTAGGAGCACCTCTCTTTGCAGGTTCCTTATTCGGTTTCTTGTCCTTGGATTTCGCCATTTTCCAGTAGTCGTTGTCGTTGTAAGCAGAGGTAGTAAGTCGGACACGAGAATATTAAGATGAAAAGCGCGTCCGAAATACCCACGTGACAAACCTTAATACCCGGACCGAGCACCGTGTCTATAGTCCGACCTATAGTTTGAGGACAGTTCACTACGTACATTTTTAGGAGGACAAAGCCAAAATTTTACTTCACATGATAACATTCTACGCTACAAAGTTATAAAATCTCAATCCTACAAATAAAGCCCACACTCAGCGTTAGACTAATGTTTTCTTCCGTTTTTGGAATGCGAGAATTGAGCAAAAAAGATTCGCAATCTGGATTGTATAGATACATGGGAGTGGGGTAGTACGATATAAAAATAGTCTACCTATTGAATATATGTAGAGACCAGAGAATTGAATATAGATAACTAGTAAATCATGGAACAATGGGATTTTAGCCTACGGGTTCGATTTACCGCGATGAAAACCATATAGCAAAAGTTAAAGCAACCCTTGCTCCATCTGATACTGTAACTTCCCTCTGTTATATCTCTTCCGGAGCCCTTCTATACCCACCAATACCTCACAATACACGTCTTCTACCCAAGCAAGCATCAACCGGACCTTCCGTACAATTTTCTCCGCTTGCTTATATACCGGGCAGCTGGGGCCAACTAAATCAAGAATCTGATTGAGACGCTTTTCAAGCGCCCCACAGACTGTTGAGAAGATGTTGCATTGCTCTTGTACCGAATCGTGGGAGCTAGGGTGGTCCGAGACAAGGCTCGCATAGAGAACATCGAAGTATTTCACCGGCGATGGTTCATTCATCTTCTCTATGAGTTGATCGAATTGTGTGTTGACTAGAAGTAATAGAGACTTTGCTTGAGCTTGCCTGGAAAAAAGTACATCAGACTGAGAGAAAGCACATAGTAAAATATATTAGACACACCTGGAGCGGCTCTGATTACAGGCCACCTCCTTCGCTCGCATTCCAGCCTTGTTCTTGGATTTCCGTTCACTGTGGCCACAAAGTTATTAGTGTTTAAGAGCATGATCGAGAGTTTTAATAAATACTTCATCTCTCGTTGGCTTTTAGCAGCAGAGTAGTCTTTCCTCAGCTTTGTGTTTATAGAATCGGCATTTCTGGTCCTAATGTTTAAAAAGGTTATGATAATGGGTGGAATACTTACTTATGATAATATTTAAGACGTTTCTGACGATCTGCCAGCTGACGTTCCTCTTTTGTGTGATACAGTTTCTTGCGGGCCATGAAGGTAAGAAGTAAAGATTTGCTAAGACGCGAAATCGAGCTCAGGAGAAAATCTGCATCATTGGACTTTTTCAATTTTCATCCTTTTGGCATCATATTTTCCAGATATCACCTTTCATATCTTTGGATATAGACTATTTAATTTCTAAGCATACGACTTACGAGCAGACTTTACAGAACGTTGACTTGATGTTGCAACGCTGTGGACAGCCGGTCCGGAAACGCCGGATGTCACTGGTCTGTACTAACGAAGGGTAAAATCTGAACGGAATACTAAATCGAAATTGGACGACTGAAGTAAAAAATATCTACTTTGCTGTTACCAGCTCTGCAGCTTTTCCTTCTCGCATTTATGTATCTTTAAACTAGACAGGGAAAAACGGTGGCTTCTTCGTGTGCCTGGCAATTTTCTATTCCCTCGCGAGGTCTTTTGTTTGTTCTCTCTTTCATTCAACCATGTCCTCGCAACAGCATGTGCAACCATGGCGAGGTCGATTTGCGTGGAACGAAATTAATTTGGATGATACAGTCTTTCTCTCGGATCCTCGTACAGGTTGTACCCCCTCAGTCTACCGGGATATCGTCTTTCCAACTAAGGCTCAAAACAATTTTCGTTTCTATCTCGCCGTAACCGGTAAACCTGGAATTTACTTCGACTGGTGAGTTACCTTCTTTTGACTCCCTAAGATTATATCTTATACTATTCGGGGTCGTAGGGGTTTTCTTCAGCAACGCATTAGCCTCAAGACGGATTCTTATAAAGGCTTTAACGAGAAGGCTGAGATCTTGGCAGCCCATTGTTGGTATTGTCTTCATTACCATCGGCACTCACACGACTCCGACTACAACTCGTTTGTCTATCCATTTACGTCGCCACCCTCTTCTCCTCAGGCTGTCTGTTCACCAAATTCCCTTCCTCCCTCGCCCACAAAATCCTTGCCCGCATTATCAGTACTACGGGCACGTTCTGTGTCGCCTTCGAAGCCCGGCTCATCCGTGGTCAAACCTTCTAAGTCGACTCTACCTTCGGATTATAAGTCTCCTTCGTCGAGGACAAACAAATTTCCAAAACCTCAGGCTGTGGATCCTTTTACCCTGATGGGGAATTCTTTCTATCACGAGGAAAACCAACCGGTCCAGGACAAGGGAAAAGCGAAGAGCACTATTCGTGCCACCTTCAAACACTGGGTTGTCCATGGCAACAACTCAGCCATGATTACGACTGACAGGTTAGTTTGATTTCTCTCTGCAGAGTTCTATTTCACTAAAACGGATACATGCCTTGCAGGTACAAGGCTGATATAGAGTATCGTCGCCTGGCAGCGTTAGATGAATCTGCTGTGATGTTCGGAACAGACGTACTAGATGATGCGCTTCGCGTATATGATACGGGCGCCGCAGCCCTGGAGTAGTCGGTTTCTGATCTGTACCACATGTTTTAAAAAAATTCTTTTTCGGGTGCTCGGTCAAATAAATTGCTTCTTCCTTTTGCATAAAACATTTCCTTTTGATCGATTGGTTTTCTTTACGTGCACAAAGAGCTTGAACAGTGACCTGAAGGAAGACCGTGTTCTGTCCACTATACAAAAATGTAACTTGGTGGCTGAGAATTAAACCCATGTCATCAAGTCTCAAAAATTATGCAATGTATGCGTCCGATGGATGCGTATGTGCGTGAGAGGGTGTAGAGCATGGGTTCCTGTAAGATAAGTATGGAATCTTGATCCATATACCAATTTGTCACTTGGGAAAGTTCGGCGGACCTAAAAAATTGGGTTGATATAAAACACAGTATTTTTTGATGCAAATACAGGGTCCAATGGCTCAAAATCGATCGCAGACGCAGGAACAGAGTGGAAAGGACAAAACCAAAGGAGGACTGATGATGGGCGAAAGGTATTTGATTCTTCAGGTGGGATTTTTTGCGTAGGCACTAATGCGTTTTGCCAGAACGTCAAAAGTTTTTGAAACAGATCACTTGCTCAAAATATTGGAGTCGGAACCCATTCTGATAAGTTACGATTTGACGAGGTGTCCTTTTGGTCAGTGGATATGTTTGTTTGACGTGTTGGACTCTTCTCACTAGGAAAAACAGCAACGCAAGGGAATAGTAGCCATGACCCGAACGCAAGGCGTTGATCGGGCCTAAATATTTGAATTGTAAATACTACCTTGTGCTTGTGGCTCGTCGGATGTACTTGCTTGTGGCTTTTCGCTAATTCCATACTGAGTAATCCAGTCTTGTTCCCACTACTCCTACTAACTCCTACAATGTCGAAGCGTAAAAGGTCGCAAATCGTGAAAGACACAGACAAGTTGTCTGGACAATTCGAACTCAGTCGAGATGATGTTTTCACGCCAGTCCTACGAACGACTATTGAAGTCGGGGCTTTATCAACCGATAGTCGAAGGTTACTCAAACCTGTCATTGACTACGAGCTTTCCTCACCTCAAAAAAAACGTCAACGCGAACTGTCATTCATACAGAGGTTAAGGGGAAAGGGGTCTCGAAGATTAATTGATCAAGGAGACGGAAGCTTCATATTTGAGGGTCTATACACGTTGGATGATGGAAACGGTCCTAAAGACGACTATGACGGAAACGAGGACACAAGTAGTAACAAGGTAATTGTTGTCAAACGTCGTTATCTGTCTTCAGTGAGTATTAGGTGGCAACGTCAGCTTGTTTCTATGTTTCTAACCGGTCGTTTATGAGCAGGACGCACCCATGCTGCTCTGGAGGCCTCTACGAAGCGAATACCTTGCGGAGCTGATCCGTGGCGAAGGAAGAGGAGACTATTTCAGCGAACTCTGTCCCCAGTGCTATCGAACAGACTCCGAACACAAACCCCTTTATCGTTGCACCGATTGCTTCTCCCCCGAGTTAGTGTGTATAGAATGTTGTCGGGATGCTCATGTAGATCGTCCTCTGGATATTGTCAAGGTCGGTTAATAATTTCGGCACCTGAAAGTATACTAATTAGTGAACAGAAATGGAACGGATCGTGCTTTGAGCAAGTATTCCTGAAGGACCTTGGCCTCACGGTCCAATTAGGACATGCTCGCGGAGAAGAATGCTCACAACCACGGCGAGCAAATGTTGGATTTGTGGTAGTTCATACGAACGGCATTCATCCAGTTTCGGTCTATTTCTGTGACTGTCCCGGAAGAAATGTCACGTTTCGGCAGCAATGCATGCGGCATCGTTGGTTCCCAGCTACGCAAGAAGATCCTCAGACATGCTCGACATTTAAAATTCTTGATCTGTTTCATAAGATGACCTTGCAGGGGAAAGTGAATGTGTATGATTTCATGTCGGGTATAGAGAACTTGACCAATAATGGAGGTATTGTTAAACAGAAAGTGAGGACTTTGAGTGTCGAGAACTAATTGATTGATTGACATGCTTCACAGGACCGGTACAAGGTTTTCGCATGGACAGCTGTACAATACAGGCATCTATTGATGTTGAAACGAGGTGGGCGAGGTAACGACCCAGATGGACGACCGCTTGAAGAAACTAAACCGGGAGAATGTGCAATTGACTGTATAGCTTGTCCAAGGCCTGAAGTTAATCTTCCAAAGGGCTGGAAAGGAGCGGCAGACGATGAAAAGTGAGTCTGAATCCACTGGTTTAGTATAAGGGTGACTGAATGCTATGTCAAGGTTTCTAAATAACGCATTTCTTGCCATCGATGCGTGCTTTCGGCTGAAACGCCGTTTGGTCTCAAGTGAAGTGAAGGACCCGGGGTTAGGTACAGGGTGGTCCTACTTTGTTGAGGACAGACCATTCCGAGAGTATTTGAAGACAGTAACTTCCCAGAAAGAGGTAAAATCGACGTATTTGACACGTATTTGCAGTATACTAAAAGTTTCTTCCAGATGAGTACGTGCAGTGGATTGGCAGCGCTCGATTATGCAAACACTCGATATTCAAGAGGTTATGGGTCGACGGGTGTGGCTATAGGGGTCTGTGCGAGGCACGAACTCGTGCAAAAGACAGGAGCGGTTGATTTACAGAAAGGAGAAAGGTACGTTGAAATCTTATCTAAACACGTGACAAGGTGAATGAGTAATTCAGGTATGCTAATATGGACTACGCGTACGGATCTATTCTCCAACACGTCAATCCTCACCTACACCTGGTCAACTCCTACGACATCGTTTGCCAATGGCACAAGAACCTCCCTGCACGTATGGATGCCATGCCCGACTTGGTGAAGGTCAACACTCAAGAACGTTCTATGGCTTTCGTAATCCCCAAGCTACACATCCACGGACACAATCTCAAATGTCAACTTAACTTTTCCCTCAACTATACACGAGGCGTCGGGCGGACCGATGGCGAGGGGATAGAGCATCCGTGGGCCAATATTGGTCCCATGGCAACCAGTACGCAAGAGATGGGCCCAGGAACGCGTCATGACACGCTAGACGACCATTGGAGTCATTGGAACTGGTCGAAGACTGTGGGCCTAGGTAAGTATTTCTGGATTTGCTATTGAAATCGCTACTTTTGATTTGGACTGGACATACAGGCAAGTTACTTTGGAAGCGACTTCAAAATGCGATTTCGGAGCGAAATGCTCAACAGCGGTCGTTCGAGGAGTTTGAGAGGCACCAGCAGGAGAACGCTAGTGAATGGAAGGAAATGGTCAAAGGTTGGGAGGAAAAACGCAGTGAGATCAATCCCTTTATGTTCGCTCAGCAGGGTACGTGATTATAGCCGTTTAATGTTGTTCCTCATCTGAAACAGTTGCGCTTGGCAGCCATGTCTGAAAACGAGGTAAAACTTGCTCTCGCCGAACAGGAACAGAAGGACGATGGGGCGGGAGCTTCATCGATTCACCAGATTAGCCCGAGCTCCTTTATTGTCCATGGATTGGAACTGGAGGAACAACAGTATGTGACTTGCGTATTTCCGTGGTTCTTATCTGACTAACATTATTCTATTTATCAGACGTAGACTCGCTCAAGACGTGAAGGGCAATACGCATCCTACCGCAAAGGAACTAACGGCAATTATCGAGCGACATACACGTCTCAGCCGTGCCATTGGTCATTTTCGTGCAATTCAGGCAACGTACACTCCTGCTGCGTTGCAGGTACTGGCGAGATCGAAGGAGGAGAAAGAGACACCGTCGCAGGATGAAAACCCGGAGGACATCCGCCTGTTACTCCCCTCAGAACTCTCACAACAGGAACGGGATTACGGATGTCGTAGCGGGCTTCTGGAGATCGAGCTGAGACTGCGAGATGACCAGATGAGGCAAGCGTTGGACCACCTACGAAATCATTTGCATATTCGGGCCAGACTGGTGACGTACCGGGATTCAACCGTTCGACATCAAGCTATGCTGACAAGATCGAGAGCGATGATTGCAAGAAACGACGTGAAGACCGAGGTTCACAAGAGACGGTATCAGGCGGCATGGAATGCTGTAAATAGGGTACACGGCGGTGACCAGACGCAAGTAAAGTGGAAGCAGTTGAAGGATGCCGATGTCCGATGTTTGTCTAGCGAGTCGGATAAAGCTTGGAAGAGTGCGAGAAAGATCTTGGGTACAAAGAAAAGGAATGAAATCGAGGAGCAGGAGGACCTGGCTGAGGCCGCTGATAAGGCTGAGCTCACGAGGGAGGAAATTCGGGACAGGGCTGGGAACGGTTATGTGAAAACCTCTTGGATTTGGATGGACGGAGGTACCGGAGAGTTGATCGATGAGGAGTGTATGCGTGATAGTGAGTTTCTGTGTCTCTCCTGATGAGTCTTTTTTCTATTGATTATCTTTCCTAATTACAGGTATTCGTGTGGAGTTCTGCAAGGCTTACGCTAGGTGCCGGCGTTGGACGGAAGAAGTGTTGCTGCTACGGGAGGAAATGCGCCGAAGTTTAGTTAGTTTGGAGTGGAAGGCACAGTGGTGGGAGGCACGTTGCAAGACACCCGCAGAGGATAAGACACATGCTGAGGGCGTAGCAGCCTATGCACACAGTCAAGCGGCGATTATGCGGGCATTGAGGGCTCGTTTCATGTTGGTTTGGGAGGGATACGAAACATTGGAGGAAGTAGACGGGGAAGAAGAGGACATTCCAATCAGTGTTTCAGAGCTTTTGGCGGGAGGAGATGCTGACGGACGGGATGCACTAGATGAGGAGGAGATGGATAACGATGAGGATGATGCTTTTATGCTAGAACGTGAGTGGGAGGGTATGGTATAGGTTTCTAATTTTCCACGTTGATTTGTAAATCGAGGGCAGTAATATGATTGCTTGTCGTTTTCCGCTTCGACTTGTAAATCGGCGGCTGTCAGGATTAATCTTATTTGGGAATTGAAGGGGTTTTCAGGATTAATCTTATTTGGGAATTGAAGGGGTTTTACGCTTTTGAGGCTTTAATTATTTCTTATCTTGTAGATTTCCCCGTCGATTTGTAAATCGGTCTTATTAATTAATATCTATTTCCTAATTTTGGAATTTATTTTGGGTTTTGCACGCTTTGCAAGAATTCTTGGTAATTCCCGAGTGTAGTTACGCTCGGCAGAGACCTGCCCAAACTCTTACAGTGAAATGCCGTCGGCAAGAAGAGTGCCCAATATTTGCCCTGGTCGATTTGTAAATCGGGGGTTGGGTTTTGCCATGTCAATTTATAAATCGGCTACGACTATGGGTGATGATTACGATGAGTACGTATAGTTATTTTAGCTTCTTGAGGTTCGATCATTTATTTGACTTCCTGTAGGTTACGCTTGAAAGTCGATGGTGAAATTCATAACTTGACCACCGCTAATCGTGAGCAACCCATTTCCTATTTCCTTTACTCCCCTCTTATATTGTTTGTAGATGCTCTCAACCAGATCGTTCTTGCTGTCAAGAAGGAATTGGAAGGGATATCGAACCTCGCCGTCAAGACCTTACGTGGTAATATTACCCGGGTAGAAGCGGAAACTCTCAACTACGCCAGGATTCTGGGTAGCGCTATGAGTGCCGCTCACTACTCGGTTCTCCACATGATATCCAGGTCATTCAGGATCGGTTTAAAGCCGTTGGAATGGCCTACGACACCCTCACCACCTTTCTTAACCAGGCTTTCAACTCCTCTCGCGCAGTTACCGGCTTTCCTAGTGAAACGGACGACATTGTCCTTCGCATCTTGAATTACGCCACCGAGGACATTCCTGGCATTGAAACATTTTTGAAGTCCACTCCGTAATTATATTTTTGGTTACATTTTGTTTCGTTATCCGTGACTGAATTACTTATTTTTTCAATAGCTCGCCAATTCCCGTAGCTATCAAACCTTTCTCTGCTCCACCAGCTACGCCTCTTAACTCTTCGGTCTTGGCCGGTGTTCAAGTCGGGGTTTCTAATTCTATGGGAGTCGCACTTCCACAACCCGGTCCCTCTCGTCTAGTCCATCCCCTTCCCCCTCGTCCGACATCCGTTACTACGACCAGTAGCGTTCAAATTAGACGCCGTCGTCGTAATGCTTTCAATCGGTAAGTTCCCTCCTTGTTCATACTCTCCTTCTTTATACTAATTAACCGACTAGTAACTCCAACAATGCTTACAAGGGCAATGCTTAAGCTCTAGTCGTAGATTTTCATTTTTTAACAATGTAATTTTATAGAATATGTTTTTTGCAGCAATACACGCACTGTTTTTCTATTAATTTGCTTGGCTTCAAAGTCGTGGTGATTTCCTAGGTAAGGATGGTACCACTTTTACTGGACTAGTCTTCTTTGGAATAAAGGTTCCAGACTGAAGTATTCGGTTCTGCGGGATCTTTTCCCCCTTTTCCAGAGCCGTCAACTGTTCCTTCGTGGCCGATGGTTTTCGGGATAAGATTGTTGGAAGTCCATGATACTTTCAACTGCGTGTTTCAATCCCGATAGTGGCTCCCAGGTATTCTCCTCCTCTCCATATCCCTTCCATTTCACCAAAAACTTCAACACATTTCTTTCTATCTTAGAGTCCATTATTCTTTCTACTTCATATTCACCCATTTCTTCAAGTCGTGTTTCAAACGGCCTACTTTGCACCCTTTTAAACGTTTCATCTTCATGATAGAGGGTCAGTAAATTCGAATGAAATACATTATGAATTCCTTTTAAACTATCCGGCAGTTTCAATCGATAGCACCAGATGCCGCAATACTTTAGCAAAAGTTACCGTATATTGTCACCACGGCTTTTGCAAAAGTAGTGGAGAAATGTGAAAGCACAAACTAGCTATTTAGAGTTAGGGATAGGGTTAGGGATAGGTTAGGGATAGGTTAGGGATAGGTTAGGGATAGGTTAGGGTTAGTTAGGGTTAGAGTTAGGGGTTAGGATTAGGGTAAGGGAAGCTTATTTATGAAAAAAGAGGCTTGTGGGTGTAGCTTATGTAATTGTTTGTATCTGTTTAAAAATGGCTCAAACTGGCTCTGATGACAAATTTACCCTTACAACACCTGCAAAACAGGCAAATTCAGTTCCCAATGGTCAAAGCACCCTAAATTAGGTAAAAAGACATCATTCTACCTTCAAAAACTTAATATTTTTCTTCAAGAATCTGGCCAACTTTTGCAAAAGTTGCCACTTTCATCGCTGACAAATCCTGACAAATTTGCCAAAGCTTATACCTTCTCGCTACTTTTGCAAAAGCCGTGGTGACAATATACGGTAACTTTTGCTAAAGTATTACAGCATCAGCTGTCGATATGCGTGGGTGGAGACCTTTTTAATTATTTTGAAAGGTCCCAATCGTTTGTAATCTAACTTCTTCATAGGACGCTTTGTTCGAATGTTCTCCGTGTTTAGCCACACGAGATTTCCCTCTCTAAATTCTTCCGGAATTTTTGTTCTCTTTCTATCTGCGTGTCGTTTCGAAGCATTATTAGCACAAGATATCTCCTGACGTAGATACTTATGCAACTCCGATAGCTCTGCAGCTTGTTGTTGAGCTGCGTGGTTTTTAACACTTTTTATAGAGAATGTAATCCGCGGGTTGAATCCCTTGTTGGCAAAGAAGGGAGAAACTCTGATGGCTGTATGAGGCGAGTCGTTATAAGTGAATTCTGCCAATGGCAAAAGCTGTGCCCAATCATTTTGTTCGTAATTTACAAATAACCTGAGATATTGTTCTAAGGTTTGATTGGTCTGTTCCGTCTGTCCATCCGTTTGCGGATGATAGGCTGTTGAAAAATTGAGGCGCACGTCGAGGATCTTACATAAAGATGTCCAAAAACTGGATACGAATGTTGATCCTCTATTGGATATTATATCTGCTGGTAATCCGTGTTTTGAGAACACATGTTTCAAGTTAATGAAATGGCAAGCAAGATCTTCTGCTGTGTCTGTGGTATTGCAAGCCAGACACGTGATTCTGGAACAACTTCCAAAGGGCATGAGGATAGTACCTCCATTAGGTGGTATCTAAAAACTTCCTAAGAAGTAATATATCTGACATTATTCACGGAATTGTTGGCAGTAGCTGAGAATTAACGACTTTCATTACAATAGAACTGCTATACCCGGGGGTGTATGGCATTTATGTAACCATTCAATGAGGTGATGTTGAGGTGTGTTTCGACCTCTGTCATGCTTGTCACATGATGTATGCGAATTATCCATGAGCCCTACCTTATCTAAGTTGGAATTACAGCAATTGGAATACATATGAATGGTGGTTGATATTGAAATGTTAGTCCTATAGAAGTCACGTCGGTTTGTTATGCCAGCGGCAAATTATGTAAGAAGTCAAACCCTAACCTTGATTTACCTCACAATACACACGTCAAAAATGCACCTTGCCCTCTTCAATGATGTGTCTACTACTTCACAACGCATTTTTTGAATCATGAGTGATCCTCAAGATGGTATAGGTTCCATTCATACATTTATGCCTCCTCCAAAACGGAAGTTCGGAAGACCAATCACAAAAAACACTGCTCTGGACACCAATCCTTCTATTGCTGCCTCGCAAACGCATCCTGGATATTCCATTCACTCGCATATTCCAATTTTGGCTCCGTTAACACCAGCTATGGGTTTGCCAAGCCCTAATAACAATTCAGGAACCCTGTCTGAAATCAATGTCCCATTCAATCTGCCATCAGCTTCTCCATCAATGTATATTCCTCTGACTCCCTCTTGTAGCTCTGTTCCTTTGCAGTCACCTTTTGTACATGAACAACAACCCCGAAAGTTCCAGAGTGGGACACGAGTACACTCGCAAGTTACTTGTGCAAGTTTTCCGCAAGTATCAAGTTCAAGAAATCAATACTTGCACTCATCAAATACTTGCGGCACAAATACAAGTACTTGCAAAATACTTGCAAGTAGTGAAAAACTCACGAGTTTTTGCAAGTTTTTGCAAGTACTTGCGGGTTTTTAATCCCAAAATTCATACTTGCACTTGTGGAAATTTTTATCTAAGAGTACTTGCTACCTGCGAGTGGGAGTTTCCCACGAGTTTCCCATGAGTGTACTTGCGGGTACCCACAAGTATTTGGAACTCGTGTCCCACTCTGCCCAAAACTATTGTTCCAAGCGCCAGAAGATTGCATTGGCAATGGATTATCTGGTGAACCACCTGAAATTTCACTCGGTAGCCAAATTCTTCCAGGAATACCTTCAACAAATCCCCTGAGGTTCTTCCACAGAATTTGATGACGCTCATCGTGCAAGCCTTCTCACATTCTTACAGGGACGAGCCAAAGTCAAACCAGTTGATATAATATATTGTTCAACGTATTTTCGATCACCGCTATAGCTTCCCTTCCTCTCGGAGCAAGAACACTAATGAAGAAAGAAGCAAATCATATTCTCCATCTCGGAGCCCACAAGACATCTCTTATGCACGTTGTTCATTATCCACTTGAGCAACTCAGCTTGTAGGTGATAGGGCCTATCGCGACATGTATAATCTTACCCATCCATCCATCGACTCTGGAGGTGATACCCCCAATATATCTGTTCGACTCCTTGCCTCATCCAATGGTCGTACTCGAGCAAAATCTGCTCAAATAGTAACTAAGAATGACCTACTCTCATTCAGCATCTCGGATCGAGTCATTTTCTTCAAACATCATGCACCTCTTCTTTGGTACCTAACTGAATGTATGGGAGTTCTATGGAACACTGAATGCAAACATCGGCCCCCACACATAGTAATTTATTTTTTCTCTTTCCATACTCAATATCATTAATGTTATTTTAAATTCTCAGGTACAAGTTGCCGTGCTTTCCTCCTTTTCTATGGCTCGCAAATGAAATTTGGGACCCGAAAAGCCAAGAGATAGGCAGACCGATTCAAAGGGAGAGCCAGGCTGCATAGTAGCTGTAATGGCAAAGATGGATTTCATAGAGGGAAGCCAACCACGGAAAAATGATCCTATATGCCGGAAGTGTGGCCTAAAGTCCAAACCCCATTCATCTATAACATGGGCCTCTTCCGCGCAACAGAAAATAACATTCTTGCGAAATTTTGGTGAATCTGAGATCTTGATCCATGAAGGCGCACGGAGGTGTTCCGGATCTACGCAAATAATTTCGTATTGGCAATCAGCTATCTCCTTGTCAACATTGAGGCCTGCCCAAGCTTTTTCAGCAATGTTCTCGCATGTATAGGCAAATGCAGTGATTCTAAATTGGTCTTGTAGCTCCTTGACCTACATATCATAATGTGTTGATTGTTCTGGATTTTTGTATTGGTCATACGTACAATGTTGTTTGATAGACCCTTTGTGGGAGTAACAACTATACCAACAGATTCCTGACGGATTGGATCAAGAAATTCGGGTATGAGATTCTGTTCTTGAAGATTTCCTTGTGAACT
>ML179514.1:34848-62807 GCA_004369135.1 Dendrothele bispora CBS 962.96
ACATAGACAAAATGCATTCCAAAATCACATATGGCAAGAACATTTTCCGATAAACCACCTTTTTGATTCCTATGGCTAGCTTATTCCAGCTTCATGACACCATTTATCGAAGTGCGAGCTATCTGCACCGCCAAGTACATCCTTAAGAAAGGGATAGAGCTTGGGATTCTCTCTGATCTCGGGAGGTGTGCTGGCATCAGAAGAGGGCAGCTGGACATACTTTGCATAAAATGGGCCAACAATGATGTTGAGAACCTCATTGACATACCTGAACATCCCATCATGATTATAAGGCTTTGTGAGTACAAAAAAAAAACATACTGAGAAATAGTGGAGCCACTTCATTGGAATCTCTCTTGGAGCATTCGGTTTGTAGCACCAGTTCTTCCAAGATACAAGAAGATGGCAAGCTTTTCCTGAGCAGTAACATGTTTTGCTATCATGTAGCCCAAAGTCAGTCTGCAGTTCAAGACAAAGTTTGTGGAAAAAGAATTTTTGAATATCCATACAAGTCCACGAAGAAACTCACCAAATGATATACAAACAACGCTTCGACCCAGCTCTTCGTCAAAGAGCATCGCTTGAAGTATACGTCATATGCAGTGGGAAATTCAGTACGGGAAAGCAAACACCTGGGCAACAGCAACAGTCTACAAACCAGCTCCAAGGACACCGATCCAGCTGCACTAGCAGTTAGGAAATGCCCGGAGAAAGGTTTCAGTCGTGCAGACTAGATATGAAGAATGTCAGAACTAGAAGGTCCGCCACTCCAGACACCATAGGCCGAGATAGCCAAATCGCCTAAAAGGGACAACTTCTTTCCTATTCCGAAGTGCGATTAGGGACGGCATAAATAATAATCGCACTTATGAACACGACCATACAATACGTATGGGCCGAACTCTTAAGTGGAACCGAGACTAGATATCGCAGTAATTGACAGGCGAAAAAATAAAATCAACAATGAACGTACCAGGAGGTGAATACCATGAATGTTGAGAATGAATCCTGCCACCTTTACGACATATGACTTCTTGTATCCCCTTCTATAACACATAGAATATGATCTGAGATTGTTGAGGTAAACACAATAATAATGAACTTACGATGCTAGTACTCCACGACTTAGCTTATTCCACGACTTTAGAGATATCAGTTACTAAGCTACAAGTTTATGTTGCGATTAAGCTTACCCTCTTTGACGAGCCCTCCAAACTTCGAGCTTCTAGGCTCGTAGTCTGAGTCGTCAACACTAGGTTCCTGGTTCCAGGTATCTCTGAGCAATAGTTGATACACAGACAAAATCACAGTCCGATATAGGCTTATATCGATTAGTCGCACTATGCTCGGAGCATAGTGGGTCAGGGTCCGTCGCATGATCGCTGTCCACTCCCCAACAGGATGCCTAGGTTAGGCAAGGGTGAATTGCTTTTAAGTCAGGTCGTGACAGTGATTCAGAAGGTTCAACTTGGTTAAACAACAAGTCCAGATCACTGTATTTACTTTGCAGAAACCAAGACCAGTACACAGGAATGGTTGCACTCGAAGCCCAGTGGTTAAGGCGTCAGGATACAGCAGGTAGGACCAGCACAGAATACCAGGTGTAAGCACCAACAGTGGCGGTAAACCATTGCATATGGCAGAAAAGACTATTGAGCCATGACATTCTAAAGTAGAGACTTGACCATGCAATTGTCTGTGCCACCATATGCTAGAGCTCCTAACAGTTCTCACAGGCATGAAGATACGCCTAGCAGGGTCGAGATCTAGACCTAGCATGGTATTTGGCACCAAGACCTTTAAGGGGATCGAGACCTCAGACGGTTGAAATAGGTAAAAATCAGGGCTACATCAATATATCATAGTTGCAGCCCACAATACCAGTACACTGGTATTGTGGCTCCTTTTAGTCCAGCCGTTAAGACCTTAGGTTGAACAAGTCTGTGCATCACAGCAGCCTAGACATGTGAGGTAGCATGGCAGACCATAAAACGGTCATATGATCACATTGAAATCACTACTATACTGCTATACCCCTATCAACCGCCCTGAGACAAAATGTGACAAGCGTCGCAGCGCAAGCTCACGGATGCTGGTGCTTATTACAAGATTACTACGTAACTATAGCTTCACGCAAGCTTCACCTAAGCTGAGCACCTGCTGGATATTATCAAAGTGTCACTACGCTCAAAGATCATACTGCTGATTACTGTGATTGCTACAAGCGCTAAAACGCAGGGGAAACTCGCTATGAGGACACTAGCAGCTATGAGCGCAAAAACACACACACAACCACACAACACAAACAACACAAAGGCTAGTTATGTCAAGCAAGTTAAACCAACGTATGTTAGTTCGGGGGGTTCGGAGATAGGATCCTTTATCAAGTAACTTTAGAGTGTATTGACAAAGTAGAGTATATCGAAATAAACTCTGATTCCTTCGAAACGGATTGATTCTTCAACTAAATCACAAGGTCTGATTTTAAATAAAATCCGACACTAGTCAAAATAGGTTCTCAAGAACGCAACGCTTGGTTTATCAAACGAATTCTATTTGTGTCTAACTCTACAACACTCGGGGAAGTAGGATAAACGGAAAGTTGTAATACTATGCACACGGGCACTAGCACTACGAGGTATGCGGAAATTATAGTCTCGGTAGACTCAGAGATCTCAACTGCAAAGTGCTGTCACTAAGCCGACCGCCAAGAAACTCTAGTTTTGAAAAGCCCAGCCACCAGCAACGCTCTGCTGATTCGGAAACTGTACTTTTCACCCTTACTAGTCAAGTCACAGTAGACAAGAACTAGGCAAAAGTATAAGAAAATGAAACTTTATTAAGTGCAATCACAACACTGAGACTAGTACACAAGACGGAGATTAAATCTGACTTTGCAATACCGTGGACGTTTATACTGCTATCAACTGTAGACCACAGTGTCCCCGAGCGCTGTCACACTTAAATCGTGCTATCTGGCGAGTAATCTGAATTTCTGGTATATACATACAGGCCTTTTATACTACGAGGAGAGAGATAGTCACAAGAAAAATACAGAAACAGTAGACAGTAGAGAGATCGAGAGATATACATTTTTCTTTTACTTTATATGGTAATTTGGGAGGCAAAACAAAAAGAAAACTAAAGTCCGATTTAAACATATGTGCGTTCAAGTCCATATTCGTATGTAAAATATTAGGTTAAGTTGAATCAACCTTTTGGATCGGATTTTGCTACGTGTCGGTGTTGAACCGGCCCTGGCTATCCGCTACTATCGTATGACTCCACCCATGATAAAGCACCATTTTTCCGTGCATCCGGTATGACTCCATCGGATCACTTCAAAATCAGTCCTTATGATTGGCTAGTTGATGCCTCCACGCATCCGTTTTCTACGTGTCCACTACGTGTCTATCTTTTCCTCCTACGTGTCCAGTGTTTATCAGCCACGGAAGCAAAATTATTGCTCCTATTCCAGTCGGATTTTGCTATATCCGCTGTCAGCACTTCCCGTGAATGCCTTTAGTTACCAATTAGACCTAGACGTCGGTCCGGTCAGATGGCAATAGCTATCCGTCAATCCGTTATGTCCGATTTAAGCCTATAAGCTCTTTCCCGCTAAGTCCGATATTGGACCTTGTAGCCAACAAGCCCGACGTTCAAGTTTTCCTTCTTCCCTTGGATATAACTAGAGTTATCCTATAGCTAGTAAGATCTGACTATATCTTAATAGGCTTTGTGCAACATATTATTGAACAGATGCATACCCGTCAACATAGGACACAGTAGCTTGATAGACTTGTTAATCCTACCGCAGCCACAATTCCCTGGTTGATTAAGTACGACTTGGGTAAGGTCAGATTTTATCTGTGCACCTCTATAGGACTTTCATTACTTAGTCAATATACTAAGCTCCAGTACATATAGCTCTAGTTTTTGGTTAACAGCTTGGGAACAGCTATAACCCTCAGTTTCCCTCAGTATCCAGGCTCAAAACTATGTTATTAACATAATTAATATCGGATTTCGAGCCTAGAACCGTAAAAATGGCTCGTCATCTCCCCCAAACTAAAATACTGACCGCCCTCGGTCAGAGAGGCAGTAGTTCAGCCTAAGTTCGACCTTAAAACTACAAGATTCAACGCCACTATAGCTTGAATCTGCTTTCAACGGCATTCAATCAAAGCCGGATATTCGGCAACCATTGAATCTCCATCGACTTTCACAGTCCGTCACAACCTAAAGTTCGGCACTACATTCTGAGATGCCGTGACTCTTCACATAAGATCCGATTTTCCAGAAAAGTGATTCTGAACCTAATCGACACGTTCAGTCTGCATATTATGAACGTGAGCAAGTTTCCATAAAACGATCGTCGCCGTATTACGGGATTTGCTCCGTCATTCAGTAGACCCTGCTGGCAAATTGATGGGATTTCGACGCCGTATACAAGGCGTGAAAATTCTAAGTCCCAATTTCCCTTTCTTCCCTTCTCACCACCATGTCCTCTCCTATCGTTATCGACACCGACCGCGCAACATACGAAGTCCTCCGCCTCCTTCATCAACGATTCCGTCCTTATTTCAATCGGGATGGAGTTCAACCTCGACAGATTCAAAAATCCGCCCTGCCTTTCTTTCTCGACAACGTCGCAAGTGCCGTTCAGTATCTAAGCCAAATCGTCAAACCCGATACGACGCTTCCTTCTCTTGTCGTTGTTTTGTACCGAGAGTGCATTCGAACGATGCTCCTTTCGTGTACGCTTAACCAATTCCCAGTGCCACCTTGGTGCCCAGCATGGTCTATAGTTGATGAACTCGAAGGTTTCCGGGTGCGTGTGCTATTGACAGCTTCCCGGACCTTACTAACCGTGATTTTTGTAGTGCTCTTGGGACCCAGTGGATGCACTGCCGCCCTATAGACCCAATGTGGCTGCGCCACCGGTTAGTGCCACTTTTCTTTTACTGATCTTTTCTGATTACAGGGATCCATTATAGACTTCCCAACAGCAAAATCCGACCACAAGCAATCCACCCCCGTACTCTTTTATTCAAAAACCAACTCAGCCGCGCCAACCGCCCTTGTTAGCATCTCCTGCTGGCTTTGGGCTTCCGCAGGCAGACCGATCTTCCAGATCCAGCCCTGCTACCCCTAAAGTACGTGAATTTCTCGTATAATCGATCTGATCTTACTTTAGTATTAGGATCCGTCCTTTGGACATCCCCCACGCCTTCTTCGAACCATCGCAGGGACCCCCGTTAACACGGTAAACCCCTCGACGCCCTCCGTACGTCTTTTCTACTCCCGTTTCTTTTGATCAGATATTGATACTGATTTTAACGACCATTATAGTCTTCAAAAACCGTTCCAGCTACGCCGAAACACTCAGCACCTCCGATCTCGACACTTTCGGCAACTGTTTCTCCTGCAACAGTTCGGAAGCAAGCACAAGCTTTCCTTCTGCCCCCGAAATCGTCAACGCCGACTCCGAATGCCGGAAGTATGGCACCGCTAGCATCTTCGCCCCCTATCGCAGCTTCCTCGTCTCCTATGTCCAAGCAGGATGACCAGTTGGTCAGTTCTTCGCCTGAGCGACCTCTTGCGAGTTTGGTTCGCAATACCGCGGCCAAGCTTCCTGTGCACAACCCAATTCGTCCGGGAACGTTTGTTCCTGACGGAAAACAACGCAAACCCCCGGTCAAGCCACCTGCTTCTCGACCTCCAAGGTCCCCGACTCCTGAGCAAGCACCCGTGGCTTCTTCCTCAAAAGCTCAAGGCAAGAAAAGGGCTCGTCCTGAGTCCGATTTTGACATTGGACCAACGTTCGATGACCTCCCTTTGGAGCCTCCAAAAGTAAGTCTTACTCATTCTTTTCTCGTTATTCACACCCAACTCTGGATCGTTTTAGATCCCGACTATCCGTTTGCCACCTCGGAAAAACTCTTCTCCCGAGACGATCCAACGACGACAAGTTCAACCGTAAGTAACGGGTTTTGAACTTTGCTCTGTTGAATCTGACACTATCTCTTTTCTTAGTTCCACTCAGACCGCCGGTGCAGCGGCATCTGGTACTAGAGTCGCCAAGAAGCCTAAACTTGTCGAGGAATCCTCCGATGACTCTCAAGATGAGACTTCTGAGGTTGAACCTGACCCGAAGTCGTCTAAAAGCAAGAAAGCCAAGAAGGGTTCCAAGAAGAAGCGCTCGGCCAAGCCTACTCCACCTGCCGTTCGCAAACAACAACAAGAACGATACCGCAATGCTGCTTTCCCAGGTTTAGCTTGGTCTTCCGACCTAAAGCTTCCGGTAATCGACAATGCAGAGGCTTTTAAGCACTTCGAGACCTCTCTGGTCCAAGTAAGAGTTTTTCTTTATATCAGGTTTCATTTTACTAAATCCGACTCTATCATAGATTACCCCTGTTCCTCAATCTCGCACCAGCGAGTCTCGAACCTTCCGAGCTTCGAAGATCGAAATCCCCGACGGCTTCATCCTTTCTTCCGAGCTGCCTGGGTTCATCTCCATTGACGTGCTCAAGAGGATGAACTTCAGTGCACACACCAATCACACGGCGTGCTGCGCTTGCATTAGCCAGACGATGACCAAGGAATGCGAGGGACGAGGACCCGGCAAGAAGTGCGTAAACTGTCGCACCGGCTCTTGTTCGACTCATGGCGGACATATCCGTCAAGAGCTTCAATCGATGGCTTCAAGCCGTCAAGTTCTTGAATCGTCCCCTCGTAAGTGGTTATTTTCTTCCTTTTTCATAATATCTGACACTAACACATTCTCTTTAACTAGTCATCGCTTCTCAGTTGAATCGGATGTTGATTTTACAGGAAAACATCGAGGCCGAACTCAACATGATGGACCTCCACGTCAAACATTTCGAGCATGAGCTGGTCGTTCTGCGGGGCATGATGAGGGACATCCCAAGAGTCCTCTGGCAGATCGAACAGGCCAATCCGCACTTCAAATGGACCGACGAGTTCCTCATGACGCTCGCAGAGATTGCTGGATGGACCATGGCCCCTACTGTCGAGGACGCCATGAGACTCGCAAGACAACCAACGACAGCAATGATGCGGAGGTTCCACCCCATCTACCCTGACGTCGCTAGTAAGTTCATTCCATTCAATCTTCTTTATTCGATATTACTGACTGTAACTGACTATTCCGTTCTAGACATCGGCTGCTCTCGCTCTGCTGAGGAGGTAGCTTTCGAGGCTGATGGAATGCAGTTGCAGTACCCTGATGAGGGTGCTGATTCCGCTCCTCAAGCTACGGGTTCTTCCAGCAGTCGCTAATGGGTCAGGTCGGGTTCTCTTGGACATTCGCGAACATTTTGTTTTTATTTTGTGTTACTACGTCGTCCCCCCCCCACATATACTTGCAAAGCCGCCACTCCTGTACACTTGTAGTCTATTTTGATACATAGCTACTTGTTGTACTTTATATGTACTTTTATATCTCGTATCAATGCCATCCCCGTGTCCACAGGACACTTTGCTGTTTTCTGGTAGCCTGATGAGTGAAATTTCATGAATTAAATAAGTAAACCAATACTTAACGACTTTAAAGAATTTTCGACCGTT
The DNA here is from genome assembly GCA_004369135.1 of Dendrothele bispora CBS 962.96. Lineage (NCBI taxonomy): Eukaryota > Fungi > Basidiomycota > Agaricomycetes > Agaricales > Dendrothele > Dendrothele bispora. The sequence goes on from ML179514.1 coordinate 42,442, forward strand.
TGACTTAGTCAAAATTTCCCTTCCGTCCGTTTTTAGTATAAGTTTCTCAAGATTCAATCCGTGAGAATCCGATTCAACTCCATCAGCTATTGACGCTTTTGGCTGCTTCAGCCACAGTTGACTAGTTATTGTATACAAAACTCGCCCTCCCTCTGAGTCCGTTTTTGCATAAATACTTTTACTAGGTAAGCTGTTCTTATGACTTCTCATATCCCGTCGACTGAGGACACCGGTCCGCTCTAATTTGACAATTTTTGCTTCCGTTATTCCTTTATCCTTCCCTTTTTGCGGCATTCCCATAGTCTGGTTTATTAGCCATCAGGTTGGATTTTGAAATCTACTGATAACAAAAATCGAAAAAATTTATTGTGCCGGTTCCTTGAATTTTTCCTAAGTTTTTCGTCACGCCATACTATCTCCCCCAAACTAAAAATCACAACTGCCCTCAGTTGTCCGCTTAGGTTCATAGCTCCACGTAGGCATGTAGATAACGAAAAACCGACGAAACCGTCGACTAGAGACAAAATCCGATTTAGTCAGACCTAGCCCGTGAGCTATAAAATCCGATCTAAAAATCTTGAAGTCCCCATAGTTGTATTCACAACGTTCGCCAAACTGAATCCCCTAACTATACTCGTTATTTCTCTCGCTGCGGCACTTCCAATTATCTATGTCGGACAACTCGCCGTCGAAACATGCTTCATTTCTCAAGGAGCTGTCAGAGGACGCGCAGGACCTCTCTCATCTTCTGACGAAGAAGAAGAGCCCCAAGATCATCGAGGCTCAGGCAAAAATTATCCTCGACAAATTGGTCAGTCCGACTTAGACTTTTGGTCCGATATGACGATGCTAACTCAGTCCCATGTCTTTTTAGGTCTCCATGACCCCGACCGATATTACAGCATCCTCGAGTTCAATAAATGCGTTCTCTGTAATCGACGAGGCCATCACTATCGTCAATGCAGCGACAGGCGTATCTGGGGTCGGCCACTTCAACCACCTCAAGAAGGCCCGAGATATCGTTCAAATCATTCGACGAGACCACCTCAAGTCTCGGAAGAAGGTCTTTCTTTTATTTCATAATTCCTTTTACTATCCTCCTAAATCCGATTTAAAATTTTCCAGACCTCTAAATCGAAGCAAGTTATCGAAGATGATGAAGACGCGTCCGGAGAAGAAGATGTTGAGGTGGTGGAGAAGGAAGCCGCGCCCAAGGTAAGTTTCTGATACTCTCTCGAACTCGCAAACAATCCTTTACCCATTCCCAAACAAAATTATCAGGACAACAAGTCTGTCACTCGCTCCGCCGCCGTGAAGTTCAAAAAGACCGTAAGTCGACCAGTCCGATATTAGACTATATCCGATTTTAAACTTGTATCTCTTTTTATTTCACAGAAAGCCAACGATAAAGACAAGTCTACCCCCGAACCTTCTGCCGTACTCGAACAAGACGTCCCAATGGCCGACGATACTAAAGGCAAAAATACCCCAGCTCGCGCTGCCACTGTAAGCATCCCATATTCTGACGTTCCTGGCATGGATACATCTTCAAAATCGTATCTCGATGCTGAGTACTACCTCGCACAGGCTTCGAAGGCCACGAAGAGCACTCCACAGATTCGCACTCAGAGTTCTTCTAAACGAGCTCGTGCATCCGAGATCACCGATACTCATACTCCCGATTCTCGTAAGTCGGATTTTAACTTAATCACTTCACGGTCGGATTTTAATACATTTCTTTCTATTGCTTCCTAGACAATGCCGAGCGTACTTCCGGAACTCATGCCCACAAAGTCCTCGACGACGTAGCTATGCTACCGTTCTCCGACATGAATAGTAAGAGCACCGACTCTCTGAAGGCCATTGCCAATTACTTAGCTTTGACTTCGGAACAGTCGCTGTTCCAGATTCAGCGGGCCCGTCAGGACTACCTGTCGCATCAGGGTCAACGAGCGGCAGTACTAGCAATCCTCCTGCAACGATCCCAAATTGCGGAGGATGCTGCAGAGGTTGCACTAGGGGCAGAGGAGCACCAAGAGCTCGAGGGAGGTCCTGGGTCAGACCACCCCCCTATGGAAGTATCTTCGTAGAACATTACTACCCAGGCCGTTGGTACTAAACATTAGCTAACCAATTCAGTCGCTGGCGTAGAGTTCAACACTCTGCGCTTCTATAGGCGCCGCAAAGTCCGTTTTTATTTACTCCACTCTCTATAAAACCCATAAAAGCACAAAAAAAATGTACTAGTAGATAGCATACCAATTCGGTATTAGCTATAGGCCTACGTTGCCTCTGATTCATTGTGTACAATAAAATCCGATCCTCGTCTATAACCCTATAGTCCGATTTTAGTCGTCTTCTGATTCTACATCAGAATCTTCTTCGGATTCATCATACCGCTTAGACTTCGGCATCCGATTAAATGCAAAGTCTTCATCCGCATTTTCTTCCAACCCTTCAGAGTCGTCATCAATCATTTTCTCCAACTGTTTCTTAGACAAATCAATAAGTTCGTGGATATTCTCTGGCAACTCGATAGGTTCATAACGGGCATGATGAGGTAGTACCCTGAAGGCTCCAACCTTCTCTTTGAGTACAGAACCATTCATTTCCGCAATGATGTAAGATCCGCCTTTAGTCCGTCTGATTACTATCATAGGACCCTTATACCTAGGATACATCTTGCGATCCAGGTTCTTTTCTATAGACGTATTTCTCACTTGTACCAGAGTACCGGGTTTAAAATCATAATCCTTGATGGTGTGAATATGATCCTTCTCGAATTGTCGGACTTGTTGCCGTTTATTCAGATCAACCTTCTCCATCATAGCTCGAACATGGTCCCTATGCTTAGCTAACGCTTGAGCACGGAATCCGATTAATTCAGCAGTAGATAGGATTTTACCAGGTACATCCACTAACCACGTAGACTCGATCAGATCTAAAGGTAAAATCGGTTCTGCTCCGGTAACCATAAAGTACGGTGAACAACCGAAACCTCTTCTTACAGTTACTCGATCAGACCATAGTACATGTTTTAAGTACCACCACCACTTAGATATGTCTCCTCCTGTAGCTTTAACTAAAGCCTGCCTAACGTCGAAGTGTGCTCTCTCAATCTTTCCATTCGCTTGAGAATTATAAGGTGAGATTTTAATCCCCCTAATACCATACTTCTCTTCCAGCCACTTGAGAACCAGACGCATTTGAGGTGCATTGTCGCTGACAATTTCAGCCGGACAACCCCATCTGCATATGATATCTTCAAACAGCCATTCACCAATACTTCTAGCATTATCTTTCCTTAAGGCTCTAGCCTCAGGCCAACTCGACAGAGCACAACGCCCGTGAACAATATATTTACAGCCATTGCTCTTCGGTGAAATTTGCATTGTGTCTATGTGAATCTTACGAAACAGAGAAGGTGTAGTAGTAACCACCGGCGGAATCCTCAACATTCTAAGCTGTCTATCTTGGCACGCTTGACACGATTTTACATACCACTCTACATCTGAATGTAGTTCTGGCCACCAGAATCTCTTCTGTATGACAGCAGTAGTAGCAAAAACGCCTCTATGTCCAAGGTAATCATGTGCTGAATGAAGCATTTCCATCCGTTTATTATGATCCATTACTACTAACAAAGGCATGCCTTCGTTCCTCCTGTATAATCGGTTTTTATCATTCACAAAATAGTCATTAGCCTGGGCTTTGAACCGTCTAACTTGTCTCGATTCCATTCCTTCAAGAACCTTTGACTCTGGATCCGATAACCATTCTCTGATTTTATATAATCGTTGATCCATGCTTATAGCTCTCTCTTTTCGATGTGATTCCGAATAAGGGTTCTTATTTTGCCATTCGCTATCATAGGTAGGTACGACATTGGTATATTGGCTGATTCCAATACCGCAATTTGTAAAATCCGATTCAAAGTTTAAATCCGATTTTCCCCCTAAGCTTAGATTCATAAGAATATCCCTATATTCATCAATACACTCTTGTAGATCATCCTCGAATTCAACTGATGTGGCAACTTCATTCAAATAGCCACCTCGATGATCTATATCATGCTTAAAATCCTCGAAGTCTAAAGGTGTTTCCATAACGCCTTCACCCATTCTGAACTTCACAGGCTCACCATCGTCCTCATTATCCCTATCCTCAGGATCGAATTTTGGCATATACGGCTGGACACCACTTTTCCTTCGTGATAGACCATCAGCCAGACTATGCTGCTTCCTGGAATATGAATCAGAGTAAACTGATGTTTCCTAACCTGTTCGATCCATCTATTTATGGTAGCGTTAGGTCCGACACTAGGATTATCAAGCATCCCTTTAATATATCTAGCATCTGTTTCTACAGCCAGATTTCTACATCCATAAGTATGATAGTACGTTGCTTGTAAAGCCAGTTTTAGACCATACAATTCTCGTTTGGCTTGTGAATAAGAAGCTTCAGTCTCATTCAAAGTTATAGATCCAAACAAAGAATAGTGGCGTTTCTTAGGATCTTCGGTATCTCTCTGATATAAGAAATATCCGACCGCAATGTAAGAGGTATCAACGGCCAACACAACTTCACCAGGACTGTTATAGTCAATTGGTTTCAATGGATCCGCTTTTGCTAGGGTATCCTTGATAGTTTGCATTGATTCACGTTGTTTTTCTCCCCATTCAAACGGTGTGTCCAACCTAGTCAGTTTTTGTATAGGCGCCGCTATTTCAGCGAAATTCCTTATAAACTGTCTAACCTGGCCACAGGTTCCCAGAAAACTTCTAACGTCTGTCAAATCTTTACAATCACCCCATGAAGTAATAGCTTCACATTTATCGTGAGCCGGTTTTAAACCTTCATAGGTACATCTATGTCCGACTACAATACCTTCTGGATTGCACAAGAAAGTTTTCTTTCCAGAAAACGTTCCGCCACAATATCTCATTCTCTGCAATACCCGAATAACATTATTAAAATGTTCCCATACAAATCGACGCACGTCTGGGTGCCCTGGCATAGTTTCATAAGACCCGTCTGGAAGCTCAGATCTAGTAGCAGGTCCCCTGATTGGCACATCGTCAATATAAGGTCGGGTTATATGTGGCATCTCATCTTTCAATATGGTGCACACATCATCATGAAAAATAGGAACAGAATTAGTCCATCCCATAGGCAGTTTGACCAGTCTAAAGGCTCCATATGGTGTTTGAAAAGTAGTCAGATCCCTAGAATCTGCATCTATTCTTCTTTCATCATAGCCTACATATAAATCTAAAGTACCCACACATGCTCTTCCAGCAAAGTGGTTAGCCAACTCATAAGTAGCAGGAGGAACTCCTGAATGCTGAATAGTTACAGCATTTAATGGTTCCAGACTATGTACTATACGTAACTTTCCATCCTTTTTAGCCACACAGAACCATCTGGATCTGTAGGAAGAATTTGAAGGTTCATAAGTACCATTATCTATTTTTGCTTTTATCAGTTTGCATACTTCATCAAATATGCCTGGTGGAATAGGTATGTTTTTAAGAACCCAAGGGGTGTGAGGTATTACTGGCAACACTACTGAAGGGAAGAAATCCTCTCTGAAATTTCCAGCTTCTTCAGGTGTCCAAGCAAACGCATCATTGTATTCCCCCATAATCCAATGTAACATCCGTCTTTCCGTAGCGGTCAGGAAATCCTCAGAATGATTCTGATCTATAATCTCCTTACGCTCTTTCGTATATCTGCCTTTAGGTGTGAATTCAGGTGGATCAAGAGGTATTTCGGACATTCCTGCTAACGGATCTCCTTCGATTTTTCGTAGAATACGAAATTCTTCAGGTAGAGTAGTCTTTACAGGTCTGACCTTAAGCGCAACTGGCTTATATTTCCTTTGTCCATACACTCGAACCAATTCATACCGTTTCCTCTTCTTCCGGTCGGATTTTGGTAAATCCGATTTTACTTCCTTAGGTCCGATTTTGATATTATCGCCATCTGGAACTACTTTCACCGTTTTCTTTTCTGAATTATACTCATTCATGAACGTATCAACTACATCTGCAGCAGCTCTATCCGTATTGGCTATGACGTCTTTCGCAGCGGTAACATAGGCTTCAGCCACCTCTTGATCAGAAAATGAATCTCCTTCGTGAGGCAACCTATAACCCGTTATTATCACTTCTCCATGCTCATCTAGGCCAAATTGTAATGCAACCTCTCCCCGCTGGCCTATCAGATCCTCGAGGTCCGAAAATTTCCAGTCGGCGCCTCTTCTCGCAGAGTCGGTTTTACATTATCGGATCTCTTGAGCTTCCCTCTCGGGAAAGTGCTAACCGTCATCTTATTCCCTGTATTAGGACAAGTGATGGTCACTTCCTGCTCTCCATCTGGAAAATTCTTGATAGTAGATTCTGTCAAGGTATCAAAAGGCCTACCAAGTAATACTTGATATGGTGGCTTTTCAATTACGTGACATTGTAAGTAGATAGTGAGTCCCCCAAACTCAAATGGTACGTTCCGTATAAGTCCTTTAGTAGGCTGTAATTGTCCATTAGCTGATTGCATATGAATAACCCTAGTCGGATCCCAATGCAAATTCAACGATGACGCCACACTCGAAGACATAGAAACAATCTGTGAACCACTATCCAACACTACTTCAATTTCCTCAGGTTTCCCATTGATCTTGGGAAAAACCGATCTTAGTCCTTCAGTCTGAGAAGCGACTATGATAATCTTCTCCATGTCACCAGATTCAAGATCGGATCGAAACTGTTCGGTAATATCTCGATGGACAACCGATCCAGCTTTAAGATCGCCTTCATCCTGAAGTAACACTTCAAACTCTCCAGCGGTGGACATGTCCTTGACATCAACATAATAAAGGGGCATGACCGTAGTCTCCTCTTCTTGTTGATCCTCCGCATGGTCATCTTCATCTCGAACTTCCACAAAATGAGACGGTAACTGTCTAACTTTGACCTTCTTATTCCTGGTCCTACGATTCATGATCTTCATCACAGTAGGTGAAAGCTCTTTCAACTCCCCAACCGTTAATTCAACCTTTGAATCGAATATCCGACCTGCCACAGACTCGCCAATACCAGGAACATAATCCTCGGTTTTTAAAATAAAATCCGTCCTTCTGTTCTGCTTTGATTTAGGTACTGACTGACTAGGCTGTTGCTTGGTTTGTTCAACCCGCTTTTGCAACGGTCTAATATCCAACGGTTTGACTGAATCAAACGGTCTTGAACCCGATTCTTCCTCATCTGAATCTGGGTCTGTTTCTATTTCTGAGTCAGGAGGTTCAAACCTGACCAGACGTCTCGGCTTCGGTTGCTCTGGTGGGACATATAACTTCTTCTGATTTTCTGGCATTTTATTGATCACTACAGACGGTTTGGATTTGTTCGGCAGCTTTTCCTCCTGGACCGTTGCCTTGGTGCTGGCTCTAGTTGCTCTGCCACCTGGTCCATTCATCGAAATTACTCTTTTCCCGAAACAACACCCGCAAGGAAAGTGTCAAACTTCTCCCGAGATTCAAGAACTCCCCTCTGAAGAATTACGTCGTCCTTCCTTTTGGCTTCCATTTCATCCATCCTCATTCTCATATTTGCCAAATCATTGGTCAAAGATACAATCGGATCCTTTTTGCATAGGTCTCTACTATCTTCACTGATGTACTGATACCATCTAATTAACTAAATAGATCAATACTCTTCAGATACGATTCGTAAAGTCGAACCTGGAACGGTTCATTTTGTCTTACTCAGGAGGTCTCGATCCCCTTCACCGACTGTGGTGACACCGATTATATTTATATTAATACAGGACTAGGTTCCCTTATCTTAATTGAGGTCTGATTTTAATAGAAGCTCAGGTCTGATTTCTGCTCAGATTTCAGATTTAGATTAATCTTAGATTTCGCTACTAGCCAACGCTGCTAGCGCACGGAATGTCTCCTGTCTAGGTCTCTCCGCCTCGTTGCAAAGATCTTACATAAGGTGAATAAACTAAATTAACCTTATTTCTATATGCTCAGGCTATCTGGCCACTGAGCAATACTGATCTAAATCCCCATACTGCTGCAACCCGCGTATGATGTTTAAATAGGCGTCTGGGCGGATCCCGAGGCCATACTGTCTTAAACTGTCTCATACTGAGAGTTGGTTACTCTCAGGTCTATAATCTTTCTAGCTCAGTCCTGAACAGTTATATCTACTGAGCAGTCGGTCATGTGCCTCCGCGCTATTATTTAGATCTAATTTCTTTGTTCATGTCTGAACTTTCTTAATAAAATCTTTCTGCTTTATTCATTGTTTCAAAGGTATATGCCTGACACTGTGCGTGCATTTAATGCTTTCGAATAAAGATGTACGGTATATATCATCCTCCTGACATCTAGAGGATCTATTTTATCAAAGAAATAAAAAGTAAAATGAGACATGTATATTTTCCCGTCATCTATGTTGATCCATGAGGTCACTGACATCATGCCAAGAACGAGCGTGAATCCTGTCGACTAAGTCCTCCTCTAGAGGTCATAGTATTTTCGTATGGAAACAACAAAATTTCAAACAAATTGGCTTTCAGCCGAGGCCTTCTCATGCTCTAAAACATCTATGAGTTAAAGAGGCGAGTTATCATATTTAAAGCAACCACTAATGAAAACGGAAAAGTCTTCAATTTAACCAATTGAGACTTGACAGCCAACTTAGTCACCAAAGCGGAACTTTCGGTAAGCGTGACCAGTCGTTCATTATATCAGAAAAGCGGAGCTTTCGGTAATCTAATATAACGCCCTTCTATGAAATAATTCACAAAAGAAATAACCAATATATAAACAAAGCGGAGCTTTCGGTAAGTCTATATAAAGTTCATCATGTTCTGGGACAAAGCGGAGCTTTCGGTAAGTCTGAACATAACGCCCCAATAGTAGAAGCTATGGAAATGAAGGTGTTGGCTTAGTTAGTGTAAATGTAAGTGAACTCACATATCTGAAGTGTAGATGGAAACACATAAACAGATCTGAATCTATAGACAACTATATAACTCAGCATTGATCTTATAAGTTGAGGTCTGAACTAATTTTGAAACGAAGTGACAACAAAACACACAAACGACGTTTTCCTAAGACAGAGGCTTGGGGTCTGAGCGAGCGTATGTGATGTATAACTCCTAATCAAATCATAAGTAACCACATAACCGAAACTCTAACGAAATAAAGATCTCACTAGAATAACAACTATATAACTATAGATGATATGAGTCGGTGTGTCGGGTATAGATATAGTCAACATCACGTGACGTGAAATGGCCCAACTCGTAAAACGACGAGGACAGCTAAGGACCCACCGTCTCCCCCAGGACAAGGACCACACATCCATTGGCTTTCTGGACGAAGCAACTTGCGAAGAGCACGCGGTAGATTTAGGTTGTTCGCAAGTTAATGAAGCAACTTTCATCCACCATATGAAGGATGATTCCAATTAGATAACGCATCCAGCGCTGCCTAGACAGTCTCGTTAAAGGTAGCGTATCGACCTAGCAACATAACACAAAAGTTACGACGTAGGAGTTTGGCATGCTCCTTTAGTCGTTTCGAAAGCAGAAAATTAACATTATGGAATAGATCTCTACGAACCCGTTTATTAACGAGCAGCACGTGAGGCTTATTAAAAGGTTTGTATGCATGTTTCCGCCAGGTAAGTACATTTCGACAATCTATCACTGGACCCTACAGGTAAAGGGAGAGTTGGTTCAAGACCATTATAGACCGACGCCGGGGTCATTTGGTACTCCTTCGTATCCGATAAGTCCGGACTAGTAATCTCATATTACATCCAAAGCGGCACTTGTAGGCCTTCGTCAGTGAATCTTTCCCTGCGGTGAGGTATGCTAACGACGGTAGTTTGCCCCACCCGAATGCCTAAAGATTAAAACTAAGGGAATCATTGCGGAGAAAAAACTTAGGAAAGGCGGAGACTCAATAACAATCTATGGGAACCTAAAAGTGGACCACCTGGTGCGCCTGGGTATCCAGGGCAACCGGGGCCACCAGGGCCACCAGGACCGCCAGGTAATCGAGGGTATACAGGAAATCCAGGACAACCAGGTCCACCAGGACCGCCTGGGCATCTTAATAGAGAAGGCAACATCAATAATGATGAGGGAGGTAACAGACTCCCACATAAGCTTCTCCCGCCACCACCTACTATCGGTGGCGATTAGAGACTAAAGAGAAGAGCTACAACAGAGTTTAGGAGGGGGAGCAAAGATCTACGAAACGGATTACGGAGCCACCTCTGCAACGATCCAGGAAGAAGTATTTGTCATCTGTCTGCGTAGCACCCTTATCGGGAAGGTATAAGTCGCGGCTCCAAGTTGAAATTTAATCAAGGAAAATGCCCAAGAAAAGGAAAAAGCCTTCAATATAAGAGTCTCCAGGAGAGGACAAGTAAGGAAGACTGGCTAAGTAAATGGGAAGCTAACAACCTGAGGTGTCAGCTATCATATAGAGAGTCCCTGAGAGAGTACCGGGATGGAGAGCGTCGGTTCACAGCTAGGGAGAGTAATCGTATAGGTCGGGTGCCACAAGCGCCCACAAGCACTAAAGCTCGCAATAAGGGTACTAACAGTCCTCATTTTTCTTTAAGACTAACTATGGGCAGATACAACCTACCCAGCACTCACACTCTCAGGTTAGCATGTCAGCTTCACCTACGCTGGTTAGCCAGAAAGCAAAGGAAGGGAAGGAAGAGGAATGGAAAATTATTAAGAAGACTCCGCGATACCATTCTTAGCCTAAGTGACAGAAAGCTGAATGGAAGAGATTTGTGGCCCAACGACCCAGCTTGTCATAGGCGTAATGACCAATTGGGGTACCAGGAAAGTCATCAGGACCTGCGTTGCGCTCTCCCAGGAGAAAGATAATCATGCAAGGAGTTAAGAACATGTCGGGGAGAGGGATGAATGACGAAGAGGACAGTTGAGAACTATAGATACGCAAGGAAGGGTGTTATTAACAAGGAGAAGCCTTCCGCGGTTTAGTCTATATACTACGCCCCTTTGCACAGCTGAACCAAAGAACCTGAAGGGATAAGGGGGGAGCGACTCTTAGAGAAACGAGAAACTATAGGGAGTCCTATGACCTTTAGGGAACCAGGTACCATCGTTGTATTTAAGCGGAGTAAAGGAGAACCATGTAGCCTCAGGAGTCCTGCAATTATCGTAGGAGACTATTCACAAGGGTTACAGGGAGTCGCTCAAGAGCATGTATCAAATATCGAAGGAACACTCAATCTATAGATACAGGGAGTACAGGATCTAAGGAACGTTTAAGAGAGCTGGAACGAGGGTCGTAGCGTTTGCGAAGACACCCACAAACTATACCAACGTTTTAACATGACCCTCACCACAGACTTTTTAGTCTCCATACAACAGCTAAAGGAGATAATAAATGGAATATTTGACTGCCCAAGGACATCCTTGATTTCAGCTGGCCTATTCCTCCACCGTTACTGGAACCAAGCGAGGTTACACCTCCAGCCGATTTTCGTGAAGGGTATCGCCGGAGTATAACGACAGCTATCCAGGGCCTCAAGGTTAAAACCCCACAGACCCGTATCATACCGACTCCACGATAGCAAGAACCCTCACGCTAACCCCGTCCCCGTCCCAATCAAGCAAGGAGACGACATGAAACGTAAGGAGGAAGAGAGAGGAAGAGAGGCAGGAAAAGAAGACTACGATAGCTGAGAAGAAAGGATGAAACGCAGTTACTCAAAAGAAGGAGTGCCTGGCGAACAAGTTACCTGCCACAATGATCTCTGCCGGGAAGGTAAGACCCTTTCCTCAGAAGCCTGCAATCAGGGAGACGGGCAGACTAAACTATACTTTCATTTAGTGGGCGCATGCCTACTGAAACTATTGCTTATACAGCCTATTAACCCAGAAGCCCACTACCGTCAACACCAACATGAGCCACGCAGGAAGAAAGAACGTAGCAAGGACCAAGTTACCTTGGGGATTAAAGAAGATACCCAAGAAGTAATAATAATGCTGCACTACTTCCTCTGGAGTTGTAAGAAGGGGGAGAAGGGTTTAACCTTTATCTCAGGCATAGGACAGAAACTCGTGCCAACCGGGTTTGAGGAACACCCCATTCTCATACCTTTCGGCATCCAGGATGGGAAAGAGGAAGCAACCCTAATAAACCCAACAACCAAAGCCAAAGACAGACGTGAGCGCACCTGTAATGACCACTGCTGAATCTCGAACGATAATACAATCCTTGGCGAGTTCGAGCATCTATGAATCTAATATAAATCATTTTCTCGAATAGTTCTGGCAGCTCTCATAAATTAATCCCAAGGTCCTAGCTTTCTCAGCAATTCGTCTCTTCCAAGTGCGTTCATATCAACGGCACAGTTCATCTAACTTACATCACCGACTTATCCAACAATCCGCGTTATCTGAAACTTTATATAACCGATGATAAGCTATATGTTCAACATTAACAATTCGATGCAGTCCTGGGTACGAATACGATAGTCTACAAACTAGACTTTTAGGGTGAAAAGTTTTTTTAAACAGGCTTGAAAAGGCTCGGTGAGAAAGATTTTGAGACAGACTTAAAGCCCTGACTGGAGCTGAGTCTGTTTTAAAACAGGCTTGAAAGCGAGGCTGTATATAGGTGAAAAAAAAGCGGGAATAAGCCATAAGATCCGCAAAAATACGGAAGTTTTCATTCTAACTTAATTTTACTAATATGGAAGAATCAGGAAACAGAGAACAAGTTCCGATGCTGTGGAGGTTGTTAACGCCGGGTGAGAGGTACAACTGTATCGTCGTATCATACATACATCTCCAAACACTTCCCAACTCAAACTCAAGATTAATTGTTATGTGATCTTATGAAATGACACCACGACGGCTTTCGAGCAACTTGATCGTTTTATAATGGTATAAATAGGTACTGACACATGACACCGTGTGTACATCCTTGTTACCTGCGAGTATATTCGGCCACAGGCTTGAGACTTGTTTGGACTTACTGGAGAATCAGTACTACAGGCTTAAAACCCAGTTTGTAAAAAGGAGACATCCCGGTAAAACAGGCTTAATACCCCTTTGTAAAACCAGTTTTGTTTTTTAAAAAACAGGCTTGAGAGCTAATTTGTAGAACGTCCTATTCGTACCCAGGACGATGCAGCATGAATACCCGCCATTCATGTTTTATCGTTCGACCCCCTGATTGGACGAGCGCTACCCAAAAAATATCCACAAGTTCTCTGTTTATTTCCATTCATTTTCATTTTCTTTTACTCATTCATGGGGAGGGCGGCTACTGTAAGCATATGAAATTAAATGAATTTCTCCATAGATGATTACGCACACAAGGGCCGTAACAGCCAATGGTATGCGCATGAGGACCGTTAGCACGAAAATTAGATAAATCCCTGATTAACGACATATTAGGCTGCAAAGGCCACTAAATCATATTAGGCAATAATGTCCTAATGCGCCAGGAGGCCGTAACAACGAGTTCAATGGCTCAACTAAGTTGAGCATTGTGTATCACGATATGAGTATCAATGAAATAGAGATGATCATATATCCATCCATCTTTAGTACATGGTTGGAATACGCTAACGACGCTCGAGTTGCGTTTGCGTTATGTTTAATAGGTCGAGGTACAATACACCAGGGTCTGTATTTTGAGGTTAAGATTGTTGGAGATTTATCACTCAAAACTCTTGTTATAGATCTTTACTTTAAACACGTTCTATAATTATACATACGACAGTTCTTGTCGAATCGACTCCAGTTCCTTCGGAGAGTCCGGGTGGTGTGTCCCAGGTTTCCGCTTCGTTTCTATTATCTTATCTATCACTCTCTCGGTGTTACCCGGATGTAGTTGTATCATGACTCCGTTCCGACTCGTCATACCTGACCTCCCTGTTTCACCTGTCTGATCCCTCGATAGATGCTCCGATGTTTCATATATACATTGTCTTCTTGTTACCATCTAGTCTTCCGTTACTACCTTGTCGGTACCTTACTATTAGTCCATAGATTCTCTACGACTCTACGTGTTGTTGTCACTAGTTAGTCTCTTACTATGTAGTTATCCATACCTTCGGTCACTAGATCTTGTTTCCATTACCTTCGTTACTACTTTCCGTTTCTTCGTCCCTACTAAGCACTGTTATGGGGGAGAAATCCGACACGAACGTGGCCTCGTGTCCTTCTCATGTTCCATGTGTTCCCTTCCCACTTGTCCTTTTCCCTTTAACTCCTTTTGTTTACTCACAGTTACCAGTTTTCGTTCTTAGTTTCCCACTTCTTGTTTCATTTTGTACCGTCTATCTGTAATGACCCCGAACCCCGTGTTCTATCGTTCCCCCAGTTTCCAAGAAGGATGACTTTCCACCATGACCCAAGAAGGATGAATTTCCACCAAGACCCAAGAAGGATGACTTTCCACCATGATCCAGTTCCAGTTTCTACTTTCCATTTAACCCCCTTACCTCATATTACACGTCACGGTTCCCCAGGTCCCACTTATTTTCGGTTTCCCACTTGTCCCCGTACCTTATTGTTCCCAACTCGTGAGATATCGACGTAGACACGTACCAACTTCCTCACCTGATCAACACGTTCCACTTCTGTTCCCGACGTTCTCGTCTGTTCCACTGAAACTGATCCAATAGACCCAATTTTGTTTCCCACTACGTGGACATATGGTACGACGTTTGGTATGTCGTTGGGTAAGAGTTATTGGAGGTCCCCTGAGGAGGTTTCGAGGTACCCTGTCCCACTAGTTCATAACGTGTCTCCCGTGGTCGTACCACTTCTCTGACCACTAACGTCGACCCCCTGTTCTCTCACTGGTTCCTATTTCGTCTCTTGTTCCCGGACCCATTGTCACCCACCTCACTCTCATTTTAGTCAGACAGGTTCACAGTTCTTGTCGAATCGACTCCAGTTCCTTCGGAGAGTCCGGTGGTGTGTCCCAGGTTTCCGCTTCGTTTCTATTATCTTATCTATCACTCTCTCGGTGTTACTCGGATGTAGTTGTATCATGACTCCGTTCCGACTCGTCATACCTGACCTCCCTGTTTCACCTGTCTGATCCCTCGATAGATGCTCCGATGTTTCATATATACATTGTCTTCTTGTTACCATCTAGTCTTCCGTTACTACCTTGTCGGTACCTTACTATTAGTCCATAGATTCTCTACGACTCTACGTGTTGTTGTCACTAGTTAGTCCTCTTCTTATGTGAGTTGTCCATGCCTTCGTTCCCTAGGTTTCTGTTATCTATTACCTTCGTTTCTATTTTCTGTTTCTTTGTTGCTGACTGGACGTCCTCGTCTAGGTTTTCTCTTTTTCGAGTTCCGTAGGATGTATGTCCTACGTGACAGGTGTATCTTGTGTACCTCGTTGTTCACTGATCTTTGATGTTTCTTTATTGGTTTCTGTGTGACTCAGAGTCATGCAGATCTTTACTTTTCACTCAGTGAACTCACTACACTGTGAGGTTTTAGTCATAGTGTTGTGTTGATTTATAGACCAGTGTGTTACTGATTTTATTTTCTTGTATTTTTAGACTCCTTTCCTTCTATCATTCAGGTTGTCTTAGATTTTGTTGTTCCTACATGTTCAGTATCTCTGTCCCTTTCGCTTATCGTTCACTATTATAGTTTACGTTCCTCTGAGTCTTAGTTTATTCGCATTTTCCACTTTTCCTTTTATCACTTTTCTTTCTATACATGCCTACTTCCTATGGCTGTCCAAAAAGTTGAGGAATGTTTGACAGTTCGGTGTAGGCCTTCCATATCCTGGTCGAGGTTCAGACACCTATCTTACAATTAGGCGTGGACTGCCACCGGGGTACCTCCTAGGTCGTCCCATAGGTTCTTTTATGTCCTTAGTCCATTTCTCGGTAAAATTGTTAAGCTCCGAACTTTAGGCTCTAATTAGTACAATTATTGTATCAAAAGTCGGATTTATGACTCCCTTTGACTCCTAATATCGACATTAGGAGTTATCGCGAGTATGGTTTTCGATCTCGATATAGGTGACCTCGAATCATATTAATGACTCATTACTTTAGGATATCTGCACGTGACTGTTTTAGACTGGAATGGGTTCAGCATGAGTCTGTTGGCAGTTAACGTAGATGTCATCTTAATTGTTCAGATAGTTCGTTGACAAGGATAGAACTTCCTATGCTTCACTTGGGGAATCCGCTTTATAAAAGTATCTTCACGCTTAACGGCCGGACTTGACGTTACCTCAACATGTTTTGCGTGAAAAGCTAGACGAAAGTTTTGTTACTCGAGAAGGTCTAGTTTTTTGTGCTTAATACGTGAAACCTGACACAAACTCGGACGTAAACAGACCTATGGTTTAGTCGGTTGTACTCTTTTTTTGGGTATTCGCTCTTTTACGAGACTAGCCGGTGGATATGTAAAACAACTACGGCTACTGCTCGGTTAAAACGCCAAGATCCGAGCTTTAGGCTATAATTGATACACTTATCTGTATCAAAACTCGGACCTATGACTCCCTTTGACTCCCAATATCGACAAGGGTTCGACAATTGGTTTTTGATCTCGATATACATGACCTCGAATCATATTAATGATTCATTACTTTCAGGATATCTCCACGTGTCTATTTTAGACTGGAATGGGTTCAGCATGAATTAGTTGGTCCCTTAACACCGACGCCATCCTAA
Source organism: Dendrothele bispora CBS 962.96 (assembly GCA_004369135.1). NCBI lineage: Eukaryota > Fungi > Basidiomycota > Agaricomycetes > Agaricales > Dendrothele > Dendrothele bispora. Next base: position 59,183 of record ML179514.1, read on the forward strand.
TTGTTCAGATAGTTCGATGACACAGGATACAACTGCCCATACGTAGACAAGTTATTATACAACGTGTTTCGGATAATTCTATGTCAGTCTAGAATGATCGATATCCTATTGAGATCAATATAGGTTCCCTTCTTCCTTTTTGAACTTGCAGCCCGAACAGCCGATGTTCCAGGTTATAGCCTGAATCGCCCTTTCTCGAATATCCGAATTTAGCCTGTATTGCCTAACTGCCTATCGATAACGGTAGACTGGCCTGGCTGCAGATCCAGATTAACCATTGATTTCCGTAAGTGCCCTTCACGACTGTCGCCTATATCGTTTTAGGCTGACCTTATCCTCGTTATTAAAACGAAGGCACCGACTATTTGTGACCTGTGCATCCTCCTTTTCTATCTGTGCATCACCTGTGCATCTTTTGCCTACGCACCTCCGTAGTTGATCGGTTAGTATTCCTGACTAAAACTTCACTAGGCTACCTCAGTATGGCCTATGTGCCTTTTTACCACGAAATAGTACCCACCTCAGTATGCTATCATCGCCTATCGGTCCCGGCCAAGTTGTGGCTGTGCATCGTTTTAGGCTAGGTTTTCCAACTAAGTTGAATTGGATTATAAAATGTATGCTTATACCTGAACTTGCGTGTATACAAATTTAGCCTGAAATCAAAATAAAAACAAAACGGAGGGTTTAATGGTATATTTCATTTTCTTTTTACATATAGAGAGCTAGAGAGATGACAGATGACAAAGACATAAAAAGAACACTGATAGAGGGAGGAGCATCATATTTTCCGGACATACATATATGGTCTTTAAGTCTAATGAGCGGTCTATCGTGCTAAATTCACACTGTCGCGAGCCCCTGTGACACCAGATGTCAACTATCGTCATATTTGCAGGTGCCATAACGTTTCAGTCTAAATTAGAGGCAGAACACATGATCAGAGTCACAACACTAACGTGAATTATTTCAAAGTAAAAGAATATGAAAACGGATCAAGAACAGATGACACTGAACTGATCATTCCCACTTTTCATGTCAAAGGCTTAGTCGTCTCGCAACGACCACCGACCCGAAAAGTTTTGATCTCAAAGAACCGCCAGCCGAATCACTGTCGTGAAACGTCAACTCTAGAGACTCAGATGGCTCTGATATTAAAGGCGTATGGAGCATCACGATCACGGGCACACGTATCATAATGTTGAAAGGCAAATAGGATGAAGGGGCTCACAACATCTCAATCTGTGTTTATTTTAAGCAAACTATTTGGTTCGCAACGCAAGAACTCTTGGATAAAACTAGTCACAGCCTAAAATAAATTTTAGTCTGGAACACTAAATCAACTTCTTAGTTAGGCAAAGCTTCCTTAGTCTCAAATAAAGCTATATGAGATGGAACAGTTATGTGAGATTTCAATGAACTATTTCCTAGGATAGAGGCTTGGGGGCTTGATTGTATGCAACCAAATTGAACGAACTGTATTGATCGGAAACACAACAAACACAACACACCAACACACACACAAAAACGCGAGTATCGACGATCACAGGAGTATCGCTCAAAGGGGACGCAAAATAGACCTCGGGTGGCGCTCCCCCATTTTCTATTAAAATCTTAAAGCCATCTCAAGATGCTCTGTCTGAGATTAAGGTCATCTTTGAAGTTATCAAAGCTGCGCTAGTGAATTTAGTCTAAAACTTAGATTTTAGCTTGAAGAACTTTATCAAGTTAAAGATCAGAGTTATGCATTTCGAAATGACAACCTTGTATGCTGTCATCTTAGTAGGAAAAACTGAGTCATGTTAAATGCAACATAAATCAGACTGGCAAGTAAAGTTAGTTTTTGGCTAGTGAACAAAAACTATAAAAAGAACCCCGTTTTAAGGACTGGGTTCTGCGTGTTTCTTAAGAGTCTTCCGCCGACTAATAGCTAATAGCTTAGAACCCTTGAATGGCGTCGTGAACGGCTCAAGAAGACTAAACTTAGGTCATAGCAATCGTCAACGTGGCATGGGGAACTTGCTTCTCCTTGCCTTGGCACAATCTCATTAAGCGTTTTTCTTCTTTTGTCACAATGGTCGACTAAGAAGTGGACTCTGGCCTGGTCAAGTTCCAAGCTGGAGCAATCTGCTGCTAAGTAATCTAGTTATGGAACTAGCTGTTTCAGTCTCAGACTCTGGTAATGAATCATGCGGACTTTCTAGTCTGGGTTATAGACTAAAATGTGGATGATAATATTGGTTAAATCTAGTTGTTTGGCTAGATTGATCGTTATACAGACGTCTTCCTTGATCACGAGTTGTCCCTGTCAGGTCTCTGCTTGGAGTCAGAGTTTGACTGGTTTGTGTCTGACCAGCACTACTTGATATGTGCCTGGTCCACAATTGGGTTAACTCTTTGTTTCTATAAGGCTTCTTCAAATCGTTTTGAGGTGGATGGACCTCATTCTTCCTAGGACTTCTAGAGTAACTAACCGAGCTCCTGCAGCTCCTATGAGACAGTGTTGTACCTCATTGACTCCCTGCACGTTTCTAGCTGATACGAAACTCTACCTACCTGGCCTTCTGATTCTCCCTCTACCTTCTCAACGGTCGACGATTCCCTAGGCTAACCCTGCTCAAATTCTGACGGGACGTACTAACAAAAGGTCTCCGACAACGATGGTTGGTTCCTAGATTTTAGGCTGACCTCTTCTATCAATTACTTGTAGCTGAACATGGAAACCCTTCGAACCTATTTCGAGATGTCATATTAGCCCGTAAGCCATGACTTCGAGCATTTGACTACCCTGGCCTTTTAGGCCAATATAGGTTGAGTCTACGTCACTGCGACATAGCAGCCCTAACCTTCTGTTCAACTATCTACTTCACAAATCCCTTCAGTCTCGATTCTACGTTAATCTGCTTCGATCCTTTTCTTCCTAACTGCTAGGCAAGTGAAATGTTCTTCATTACCTCCGCTGGCTTTAACACCGTTCTTTCGTGTAGCCTAATAGGATGAAAAGCGGGTCAAGTAGCCCAAGTCATTTTAGATTGAGTAGATTCCTAATATATTTTAGGCTCGTCGAGAATGGAAGAGATTGTTTCCTACCGTTGCTCATACTTCCTTTTAACCGCTTTGAACGGCTACCGCACTTCTAAGAAATACTATTAGAACCTCAAGTTGTGGTCCTTACCAGTGTCTCTTACGTCTTCGTCCTCCCATACGAGTTGAGGGAACGATTCTAGCAGCTCTTGAGACGCTTTCCTGTCATATTACCGCATGTTGACTAGTCAATCGGTTATAGGTTGGATTGCGTGGCCCTCAGGCTGAGTGATTTTTGTTGAAAGTCTACAAAATACACATTGCTAGGCTGGGTGCAATAGTTCCTGACGTTCAAGATGTTACTGAAGTACCTGTTTCCTACCTAATTCTCTCCACTAGTTCCCTTCTATATAAAGTTTCTACCTCATAAACAGGGCGTTCGACCACGTCCTCTCCGCGCATTTCTATTCTAGAACCTCATACGATTTTTGTTCCCTACCCGTCATAGAGTTTTGCAAGATCTTAACCTATAACTAGGATGGCTCAACCTTGAGGTCCTCCTCATAACATCCCGAGTGCGTTTACTACGACACTACCCTTC
>ML179514.1:67093-81251 GCA_004369135.1 Dendrothele bispora CBS 962.96
CTCGAATATCCGAATTTAGCCTGTATTGCCTAACTGCCTATCGATAACGGTAGACTGGCCTGGCTGCAGATCCAGATTAACCATTGATTTCCGTAAGTGCCCTTCACGACTGTCGCCTATATCGTTTTAGGCTGACCTTATCCTCGTCATTAAAACGAAGGCACCGACTATTTGTGACCTGTGCATCCTCCTTTTCTATCTGTGCATCACCTGTGCATCTTTTGCCTACGCACCTCCGTAGTTGATCGGTTAGTATTCCTGACTAAAACTTCACTAGGCTACCTCAGTATGGCCCATGTGCCTTTTTACCACGAAATAGTACCCACCTCAGTATGCTATCATCGCCTATCGGTCCCGGCCAAGTTGTGGCTGTGCATCGTTTTAGGCTAGGTTTTCCAACTAAGTTGAATTGGACTATAAAATGTATGCTTATACCTGAACTTGCGTGTATACAAATTTAGCCTGAAATCAAAAGAAAAACAAAACGGAGGGTTTAATGGTATATTTCATTTTCTTTTTACATATAGAGAGCTAGAGAGATGACAGATGACAAAGACATAAAAAGAACACTGATAGAGAGAGGAGCATCATATTTTCCGGACATACATATATGGTCTTTAAGTCTAATGAGCGGTCTATCGTGCTAAATTCACACTGTCGCGAGCCCCTGTGACACCAGATGTCAACTATCGTCATATTTGCAGGTGCCATAACGTTTCAGTCTAAATTAGAGGCAGAACACATGATCAGAGTCACAACACTAACGTGAATTATTTCAAAGTAAAAGAATATGAAAACGGATCAAGAACAGATGACACTGAACTGATCATTCCCACTTTTCATGTCAAAGGCTTAGTCGTCTCGCAACGACCACCGACCCGAAAAGTTTTGATCTCAAAGAACCGCCAGCCGAATCACTGTCGTGAAACGTCAACTCTAGAGACTCAGATGGCTCTGATATTAAAGGCGTATGGAGCATCACGATCACGGGCACACGTATCATAATGTTGAAAGGCAAATAGGATGAAGGGGCTCACAACATCACAATCTGTGTTTATCTTAAGCAAACTATTTGGTTCGCAACGCAAGAACTCTTGGATAAAACTGATCACAGCCTAAAATAAATTTTGGTCTGGAACACCAAATTAACTTCTTAGTTAGGCAAAGCTTCCTTAGTCTCAAATAAAGCTATATGAGATGAAACAGTTGTGTGAGATTTCAATGAACTATTTCCTAGGATAGAGGCTTGGGGGGCTTGATTGTATGCAACCAAATTGAACGAACTGTATTGATCGGAAACACAACAAACACAACACACCAACACACACACAAAAACGCGAGTATCGACGATCACAGGAGTATCGCTCAAAGGGGACGCAAAATAGACCTCGGGTGGCGCTCCCCCATTTTCTATTAAAATCTTAAAGCCATCTCAAGATGCTCTGTCTGAGATTAAGGTCATCTTTGAAGTTATCAAAGCTGCGCTAGTGAATTTAGTCTAAAACTTAGATTTTAGCTTGAAGAACTTTATCAAGTTAAGATCAGAGTTATGCATTTCGAAATGACAACCTTGTATGCTGTCATCTTAGTAGGAAAAACTGAGTCATGTTAAATGCAACATAAATCAGACTGGCAAGTAATTTTAGTTTTTGGCTAATGAACAAAAACTATGGAAAGAACCCCGTTTTAAGGACTGGGTTCTGCGTGTTTCTTAAGAGTCTTCCGCCGACTAATAGCTAATAGCTTAGAACCCTTGAATGGCGTCGTAAACGGCTCAAGAAGACTAAACTTAGGTCATAGCAATCGTCAACGTGGCATGGGGAACTTGCTTCTCCTTGCCTTGGCACAATCTCATTAAGCGTTTTTCTTCTTTTGTCACAATGGTCGACTAAGAAGTGGACTCTGGCCTGGTCAAGTTCCAAGCTGGAGCAATCTGCTGCTAAGTAATCTAGTTATGGAACTAGCTGTTTCAGTCTCAGACTCTGGTAATGAATCATGCGGACTTTCTAGTCTGGGTTATAGACTAAAATGTGGATGATAATATTGGTTAAATCTAGTTGTTTGGCTAGATTGATCGTTATACAGACGTCTTCCTTGATCACGAGTTGTCCCTGTCAGGTCTCTGCTTGGAGTCAGAGTTTGACTGGTTTGTGTCTGACCAGCACTACTTGATATGTGCCTGGTCCACAACTGGGTTAACTCTTTATTTCTATAAGGCTTCTTCAAATCGTTTTGAGGTGGATGGACCTCATTCTTCCTAGGACTTCTAGAGTAACTAACCGAGCTCCTGCAGCTCCTATGAGACAGTGTTGTACCTCATTGACTCCCTGCACGTTTCTAGCTGATACGAAACTCTACCTACCTGGCCTTCTGATTCTCCCTCTACCTTCTCAACGGTCGACGATTCCCTAGGCTAACCCTGCTCAAATTCTGACGGGACGTACTAACAAAAGGTCTCCGACAACGATGGTTGGTTCCTAGATTCTAGGCTGAACTCTTCTATCACTTACTCGTAGCTGAACATGGAAACCCCTTCGAACCTATTTCGAGATGTCATATTAGCCCGGAAGCCATGACTTCGAGCATTTGACTACCCTGGCCTTTTAGGCCAATATAGGTTGAGTCTACGTCACTGCGACATAGCAGCCCCTAACCTTCTGTTCAACTATCTGCTTCACAAATCCCTTCAGTCTCGATTCTACGTTAATCTGCTTCGATCCTTTTCTTCCTAACTGCTAGGCAAGTGAAATGTTCTTCATTACCTCCGCTGGCTTTAACACCGTTCTTTCGTGTAGCCTAATAGGATGAAAAGCGGGTCAAGTAGCCCAGTCATTTTAGATTGAGTAGATTCCTAATATATTTTAGGCTCGTCGAGAATGGAAGAAATTGTTTCCTACCGTTGCTCATACTTCCTTTTAACCGCTTTGAACGGCTACCGCACTTCTAAGAAATACTATTAGAACCTCAAGTTGTGGTCCTTACCAGTGTCTCTTACGTCTTCGTCCTCCCATACGAGTTGAGGGAACGATTCTAGCAGCTCTTGAGACGCTTTCCGTCATATTACCGCATTGTGGACTAGTCAATCGGTTATAGGTTGGATTGCGTGGCCCTCAGGCTGAGTGATTTTTGTTGAAGGCTACAAAATACACATTGCTAGGCTGGGTGCAATAGTCCCTGACGTTCAAGATGTTACTGAAGTACCTGTTTCCTACCTAATTCTCTCCACTAGTTCCCTTCTATATAAAGTTTCTACCTCATAAACAGGGCGTTCGACCACGTCCTCTCCGTGCATTTCTATTCTAGAACCTCATACGATTTTTGTTCCCTACCCGTCATAGAGTTTTGCAAGATCTTAACCTATAACTAGGACGGCTCAACCTCGAGGTCCTCCTTATAACATCCCGAGTGCGTTTACTACGACACTACCCTTCAGGCTAACATAGAAACTGGTTACTAAACCGTTTATACTCTTACTCCTACCTACTTTACCTTCGGTTTTCCTTCCTGCTGCATTAAGAAGTCTCTCCTCAAGAACTTAGAGCCCTCTTCAAACTGTGAAAGGAACGACCACAACAAAGCCCTTTTCTCATTAAAGCTACTTACCTTTTCCCGCTAAGTCCGATATTGGACCTTGTAGCCAACAAGCCCGACGTTCAAGTTTTCCTTCTTCCCTTGGATATAACTAGAGTTATCCTATAGCTAGTAAGATCTGACTATATCTTAATAGGCTTTGTGCAACATATTATTGAACAGATGCATACCCGTCAACATAGGACACAGTAGCTTGATAGACTTATTAATCCTACCGCAGCCACAATTCCTTGGTTGAATAAGTACGACTTGGGTAAGGTCAGATTTTATCTGTGCACCTCTATAGGACTTTCATTACTTAGTCAATATACTAAGCTCCAGTACATATAGCTCTAGTTTTTGGTTAACAGCTTGGGAACAGCTATAACCCTCAGTTTCCCTCAGTATCCAGGCTCAAAACTATGTTATTAACATAATTAATATCGGATTTCGAGCCTAGAACCGTAAAAATGGCTCGTCACCGCAAAGATTGTCCCGGAAAGAAGAAATCCATCGCAGACATTCTTCTTCAAATACGCAGCAGCGAGAACCCGAGGTGAGCCTCATAACAAGGCTCTCTGCTTGGTCCAAACAGGTATCGAACGGTACATACATTTGGTCAGTTTCTTCATATTCCGTTGTTTCGTCGACATTACGAGCCATTCGCGCTTTCTTTCCATTTCTAGGGCAATAGGGAAAAGCATTAACTACCAGAGGATGGCCAGCCTGGTTCCTGAAGTAACCCAAGATTGGATTAGTTTGAGGCTGAAGGTTACCCTTACTCACCCTTCATCCGAGTCAGGGTCACAGTAGGCAGATTTCTTTCTTTTCTACGAACGAAAGCGAAAGTAAGCAACAAGCAAGTAGCCGGTAATTAAGCGCAGATCGCATACCCGGGAGGGAGAAGACTTTGAGCTACCGGAAGTGCCTTTTTTCCGAGGAAGAACGGATCCCCCGGTTACCTGACGGCCCTATAACCCAGAGATTCAGACAATAACCGTAACAAGGATTTTCCGACCAACCTCCAGAGTTATTCCAACCGATTCTTGAGCCAACGAAAGAGAGCCTGATGAGGGAAGAGAGCTAGAAGAGGGTACGGAACCGTTCGCTTCCGCACCCAGGGCGATCAAAAGATTTTCCCCTAGACATTGCTGAAATCGATCCAGTAGTTCTTTTTCCGGACCTGTGAGATGAGGGGTACGTTGTAGGGCTTGCACTAGTACGGTAATCTCAGAGGGAAGTAAGGAAAAGCCCTCCGGAGGCAGCGACATGAGGGAAGGGGCAGCGAGGGAGCGTAAACGCATTTGGGGACTTACACACAGTTGTGTAGGAGTTGCCTATTTGGGCTTACCTTTCTTACCCTTTCCCTCCACCCGCTCTTCCCTTTCGCTCTTCTTTCCTTTCCTCTTCCTCCTTCTCTTCCGCTTCTATTCATTTTTTTAAGTATGTTTCTTTGGTCTTGTTTCTTCCGCAGTTTAATATATCTCATTTATCGTTTTTATAGGTCTCCGCAGCCATCTACCGTTCCTTCTCTTCCCTCTTCCCACTTCCCTCCTCCACTCATCTCTTCCCCTCATCTCTTCCCCTCATCCATCCTACTCCTCTCTATACTCGCAATCTATCAAATACCGGAACCAAAAAATGGGCAAACAAGACCGTACATATTCCCTTTTCGAATCAACGTTAATAAAACTCCTTTGCCTGACTGTTTTCAACAGAACTATAACGAGAAGCACAACGCTCTCGTTACTTTCTCTTCCCTTCCGATCACAAACTTACTCTCTAGAGAGTATTCGGTCCTTACTCCCTCGATTTCTTCGCTCAAAACTTTTTCTTCTTGCGAAACACCCTTTCTTTCCCAGCCGACCGCAGGGTTTATACCGACTCACGGACATCAAAACCAACATTTTCTGTGCTTCCGGTATGCACCTTCCCGACGGGTCCTATGTCGCATTCGGAGGAAACAGCGCTGAACTGGGCGACAGGAGAAACTGTCGCAGTGAACGAAATCACATAGGCTAATATCCCAAAGAGCGAGTTGGGAGAGATTATGGTGCGTTGCGTCCTTACTTCTACTACTGCCTTCGTTACTTGTCCGTTCTAACTCCCTGCATCTTAGTCCGAAATCGATCTACTCAAAAATCTCAACGTACGTCCTCATCCTCACCTCTCCTGTCCTCACCACTCGTCCCTTTTTCTAAACCCCTTCTTCACTCCTTCCCCAGGCCCCTACCCACTTTACTCGTCCTCAGCACCCAAATATCGTGAAATACAAAGGCTTCGTCAAAACTCGCGAATTCCTCTACATCATCCTCGAATTCTGCGAAAACGATTCTCTCCACGGTACCCTCAAACGTTTCGGCAAATTCCCGGAAAACCTCGTCGCCGTTTACATCTCTCAAGTCCTCCAAGGTTTAGTGTATCTACACGACCAAGGTGTTATACATAGGGACATCAAGGGAGCGAATATATTAACGAATAAAGATGGGACGGTCAAGCTGGCGGATTTTGGAGGGGCAAGTAGTATGACGACGGGAGCGGTAAGTAACGATGCTGTGGTGGGGAGTCCTTATTGGAGTGAGTGTTTTTTTTTGGAACGATATATCCTTTTTTCGTTTTTCTTTCTTTTCTTTCCCTTTCCCTTTTCGCTTTTCATAAGAGCTACTTCTAACCCCTTTACCTCTACCACAGTGACCCCCGAAGTCATCGAACAAACAGGTGCTACCACCGCTTCGGACATTTGGTCCGTAGGTTGCGTCGTGATCGAGCTTCTAGAAGGTTACCCTATCACGACTTGGACCCAACGCCAGCGTTATTCCGAATAGTTCAAGACGATTGTCCACCTATACCTGAAGGAGCTTCACCTATAGTGAAAGATTTCTTGCTGCATTGTTTTCAGAAGGATTGTAATTTGAGGATCGGGGCGAAAAAGTTGTTGAGGCATCCTTGGATGGTGAGCGCGAGGAAACAGATGGGGTTTGGTGGTGGTGGTGGTGGTGGTGGGGATGGTGGAGAGAATGTCGGTGCTGTCCCTCAGAACAATATTTTGTTGTCGCCGGAAATGGCGAGGACGCTAAAGGATCCAACTGGTGCTTTACCGCCGTCTACCTCTTCTTCTTCCTCCACTACTTCTTCTTCTCTACAACAACAACAACAAAACCAACTTCAACAACCCCAAATACCGAACCAACAGTCGAATCAACCCGATTCTAGTCATCGACCGTTGCAGTGCTCAAAGTTCAAGAATGGAATCAAGCGTTGTTGAAATCACCTTCGAGGCCTATGAAGCACCCTGGTAGAGAGAGGGAGCGTGTTTTGAGTGGATTAAGGGCTGGAGGTGGTGGGTCACCAACTCGAGCTGGAGGAATGGGTATGGGAATGGGAATGGGGTTAGGTGCTGGGATGGCTTTATCCCCACCTTTAGGAGAAGGGATCTCTTCTTCAGCTTCGTCTGGTTCTGGTTCGGGTGCACCCGGTTTATTGCCTTCGTCCACTTCGAGCTCTTCCACGGCTTCTTCAGGAGGAGCTACTGCCGTTCCGATCCCCTTCTCGAGCTCAATCACTAATTTGACTACTCTTGGAACGATGAAGGTGCCTAATCTCGTCACCTTTGGGACGATGAGAGGACCGGGTTCAGCTACTTCAGCTGCTGCTACTTCTGGTACTACACCCTCCGCCAACACCAACAACAACTTGACGAACCTAAGTCATCTAGGCACGTTGAAAACCAACAACAAAGCGAATTTAGACGGGAATCGGAGCCGGGATGGCAGTTATTAGAGAGGATGGGACGATGGGGGGTAAAGTAGGGGAAGAAGAAGAGGATTTGGATTTGGATTTGGATGGAGTGGAGTTGGAGGGGAAGGTTTGGATTTCAAGGTGTGTTTGACTTTTCTTACTTTTCTTCTCCCTCTACGACTTCTTTGGGGGCTCGACTTTTTGCATATTTATGTGAATATTAATATGTGTTCTATATCTTTTCAGAGGAAAAACTCTCTCAAACGAGGCCTCTTCCACCCTGACGAGCATCAAGATATACGGACTGAGTTCTTGGAACACATCTCCAGGACCCAAGACGGCTCCTCTACCCGATTTAAATTTCGATTCAGCCTCATCATCTAGGTCTGGTTCACCGTTTTTCTTCATCTCCTGCCACCTCTGGTTTGGGCTTAGGCCTAGGTTTGGCAAGGTCCAGATCCCCAGCCAACACGGGCAGCATCAGCAGACAGTCTGCGTCGGGATCAATTTCCACTGCTTCTTCCTCTTCCTCTTCTTCGGATTGGGATTGGGATCGGGCTCGAAGATTCGACCTTCGTTGAGCCCGATTGTGACCGCTAGTGGGATGAAGGCTAGGTCCAAGTCGTCTTCGTCTAGTTCTGCCGGAGGAGGAGGAATGCTGGGTTCACCTGTGCTTGGAGCTGTAGCAAACAGTCACTCGAGGTCTTCGTCTTTGATGGCTGCAGGACATCATTCAGGTCTGAGGAAAGGTTCACCTTCGGTTTCTTCTCCTGCCAGTGCTCATGCACCTCCTGGTGTGATAGGAGGTTCACTGGGCAGGGAAGGCGCATGAAGAGTTCATTCGGCGAGCGCGAGCGAGTTTGCGGACTTTGGGAACGGGAGGTATTATGATAAATACGAAGAGGAGGCGTATGATGAGGATTTCGAGGATGTGTTTTTAGATGGGGGCAGAGGTCGTGGCAGCAGTGGCGGTGTGATTGGGATTAGAAATGGGGGTAGTGGGAGCTTGAGGGGAGCAAAAGCAGGAGGAACGATGAGTTCTGGATCAGGAGGGTCTGGGTCCGGATCTGGGAGGATATCGTTAGGTTCTGCCGGTCGAGGATCGCTCGGAGTGGTAGAAGAACTCAAGTTGAACACGAGGCTGTCGAACAAGAGTTGGTTGGGTGATGACAATGACGAAGAGGACCGGTTCGCAGAGATTGACGAAGGGTTTTCAGAAGAAGATTTGGAAGCGAATTTGCAGAGGGACAAGTATGCGAGACTGTGTAATCAAGTCAATTCGTTGATTGACGAGTTGACGCCTTCGGCACCGGATTTCCAGTTGAGCGAGGCTTGTGATCAGTTGGTGAGCTCTCTAGCTTCCTGGAGATTATCGACTCGTTTGAACTGACTGACACCTCATTGTTTCTTTTTTACTTGGGTTATAACAGCTCGACATTATAGAGGAAACACCGGAAATGCAGACGCAACTCGTATCTTCACACGGGATGTTGGCAATACTGGAAGTGTTGGAAGGCAGGTGTTCGAGGGAAGTGACAATGAAGTTGTTGCAGATTATCAACGTGGTGAGTCGCGCGCTCCCTGTTTAAAGAGTTTGTACTTGGGCTCTGACGCGTGAATTTCGTAGCTGGTAACGGGAGATATTGGGTTTTCGGAAAGTTTCTGTCTGATTGGGTGAGTTAGTTCTAATATGCGGGGATTATCACACTGCTGACATGGAATGCCGTTAAGCGGAATACCCGTTATGATGGGTGCGTCTTGTCACGTCTTTAGCAGTACCATTAAACTCATGTTCACGTAGACTTCACCTCCAAAAAACACCCTTCCGAATGTCGCCTCGAAGCTTCCCATTTCATCCGTCTACTCTGCCACACCTCTGTCCTCACTCTGCAAATGTTCATTTCCTGTCGAGGTCTCAAAGTCCTCGTAGACCTCTTGGACGACGATTATTCAGAACAAGCTGACCTCGTCGTACAAGCGCTCAACGGGATCGGTTCTGTGTTCGAGCTCCAGAGCCCGACGACCAAGAACGATTTCTGTAGGACGTTTATCAGGGAGGGGCTTTTGGACCCGTTGTCTTCAGCGTTGTTGAACGTCATGGGGAATCCGGGTGAAGCGACGAAGGAGATGAAGATGAAGATTTTGTTGGTGTTTTCACAGGTGTCAATGAGTGATATACATGTGAGGAATGCGTTGGGGACGAGGAAGGTTGTGAGACGTGAGTCCTGTCTTTTTTCTTGCAAGGCTGTGATCCAGACACAGGGACTGATATGACACATTTCCGTTTTTCTGTTTTTCTGTTTTTTTTACAGGTCTTCTACGTGCTTGCGAACTGTTAGAACCCGAGTGTTTGGTACGAATGCTCAAGGCCGTCAAGCACCTTTCGATGAATGTCACGTTGTTGGATGTGCTGCAGAACGCCAATGCTATCGAAATTCTCATTCGGATTTTGGAGGAGCAGTCGTCGGGTCCATATAGCACGGTATGTATCACTTCTCGAAGTACCGTTCTTGCTTTCGGTTGTGAACGCCTTTTCTATTTACAGGAAATGTCCAACCACATCTTCCAAACGTGTTACAACCTCTGCCGACTCAACAAGTCTCGACAGGAAGAAGCTGCTCAGGCAGGTATTATACCTTGCCTCAAGAGGGTCATCGGCACCAAATCACCTCTCAAGCAGTTTGCGTTGCCCATTTTGTGTGATCTGGCGAGTGCAGGGAAGAACTGTAGAACGATGGACTTACGACGGACTTACGATATACCTGAAGCTGTTGGAGGATCCTTACTTCCAAGTAAGCGCGTTGGAGTCCATTATTTCCTGGTACGTGTCCCTTTCCATGTGTGCTTGGTGTGACGAACTGTCTGACTGACATGGACTGCATTGCAAAAGGCTTCAAGACGCTACTGCTCAAGCCCGAATTGATTAGTCACATTCTCAACTGCTTCGTTACTTCTAAGGCGGTGTTTTTGGCAGAAGTAAGCATTTTCTTTCATCATAAGGAAGGAAATGTATCGATATTTTTTGATTAGATGATAATCAGATCAGGGGACCGCGATATACAGTAGAAGGCGAGAGGGTCTTGTGTTGTATCTTTCAAGGTTGATACGTCCAATAATACGGAAGTCCAAATTGACCTCAAACGGCGAACGCTCACCGGTGAGCGTTCGCCGTTCAGTTAATTGTCGTACCGCCTCTCATAGTCCATTCAGACCGACCGGAGTCAGTCTGAGTTCCCCAGTCAGCTATACTGGTTAACAAGTTGGTTGTGATACAAAAAAATCTGTATGCTCTCAAGGATCTACTTGACAAGAATCCACAGCTCTTCCATTCATCTCCTGGGGATTCTACGGCTGCTCGTGCTCCGGCGCTGGAAGGTAAGCTTGTTCAATAGTCGTTTGGGTCAAAGATTGTCAACTCCAGTTTGCAGGCAGAGCAAGCTTGGGTCTCTGAACCGTTGTCTCCTCTAACGAAGACAGTAGAAGCGCTGTCATTTGTTCTTCTTCTCAACGACTACAGATTTGGTGATCTTCTGAATCGGTATGTTCTATGCTCTTCGAGGAGTACATACCTCATCTCAGACATGCTTTCTAGCTGTGACGCTGAAGTCCAGAAGATTGTGTCTCACCACCCAAAATGGTCTTACAGCGTCCGGAGCGCTTGTGAACGTCATTATCGACCAGCAAATTGTTGACCAACATATAAGCGTTTGTTGACTAGGCCGAGATGTTTCTAAACAAGAGCGAACTGACTTTTTTTTACAGGTCGACACTATCAGCAAAGTTCTGCAAAACAGGTGTGGATCGTTTTGTAGTACCGATGATGTCATGTTGTACAAGGTAAATACCGGTCGATACAATGACTCAACTGTCTAACTCACTCATTTCCAGGCCAAAGAAAATATTCGCAAGGCCACCGAGACATCAAATCCCATGGTTGGCTGAATCATTAAGGCATGTCGACAGAGAATGTACATCACCGTGATCTATACTGAAAAAGATTATACACCAAAGGTGCTAGGATATTAGACCTAGAGAAACTGAGGGAAATTGCAGGAGACTTCCAGCTTTTACGATACGCCAAAGGTTACCAATCTTCTTCCCCACTTTTTGTACTATCCTGACAGGAATTCTTTCCTTTAGGAGCCATCGAGTTACCTTTGGTCTGTGCCAAAATTTTTGACCAAGACAGCAGTGGACTGGAATTCTGGCAATCTGGTGCTTCCGGCAATGACATACGCTGTGATTGCTACGAAAGGAGACTCAAATGCTACTCAAATGCTACGAGCTTGTATTGGATTCCTTATCGGTGTTTAAAGGGCAGAACGATCATTCCGCGTCATTGACAAACCTCCCCTCGGAAGATCTGAGTTCTGTGCGTTCTCTGGCATATGAACTAGCATTCTCGAGCCCAGACGAAATGTTCTACTCCGTGTTGTATGACTGGCTCATTCAGAGGGGGCTTGCAGATGACTTGTTAGAGGCGAGTAAACATATCATTCAATCGTCTCAAAGTTTACTCACTACAGATATACAGATTTGTCCACCCTTCCTAGACGTTAAACCGTTTCAGTAGAGAAGTATCAATTATTGTGGCAATTCTATGTGAAAGATGGGCAACCACAATGTGCCGCCGAGGTTTTGAGCATGCTATCGGACCAGTAAGAATGATTTTCTTTGTTCCAGACTTGTACTCACAGAGTTCTATGCAGGTTCAATCTTACCTTGGATGCCTGGTTAGAATATCTGACTCTCGCAGTCGGAAATGTCAAATTACACCCTGTATCTACAAGAGGCAGACACGAGACAGCTATTGCTTTCTTTACTGATCTTGAAGAGAAACTCGAACTTGAGCAACTTCGACGACAAGTCAACGCTAAAATAGTAGCCCTTTCGAAGAAGCTGCTTACAATGACAGAGGTTTGTTACTGACATACCTTTTTACGGTATTTTTGTTCCTAACATTTGCCTGTTTCAGCTATATCAAGAATAAGCTGTAGCATTTGACCGACGAGGCTATGGTCAAGCAAATTTGGAATCAAATCTTTGATCAAAGTGGGTACTTTTCTTCCCTACCATTACGACCCAACGAGCTAATTGGCATGTAGTCGACGGACCCACAAGCAGTCAAGTCGTTCGGAGTATTGTCCCCCTTGGCCAGAGATTCTACCCATCAGAATCAGCTTTCCGCTTCGTAAGTACCCTCTTGCTGAATGGATCAGACTCAAATCCTCATTCCTCAGGCAATGTTGCTGATCTACTGGTACGGTTCTCATGGGAGCAAAAAGATACCGTTTGGATGGGCACCACGGAGTCCCATTTGCGACTCTGGGAGCAGTGTCAGTTCCATGGCTCATTCTTATGCTATGCACGGTGCTCGGGCTCTCCATCATCAAGACGTGTTCCGTTAATAACCTCGGATTGGAGACAAGATGTTTGAGACGGCTGGTGTTCCTCTCACCTCGATCTCCCCTACGGACAGTGCTATCGATATGGAGAGTAGGATGTTAGATTCTCATATTGATCAAACAACGGAGAGCTTTGACTCAGTTATGGTTTCTTCTGAATCTGTTTTCAGTTATGACTTTTCGAGGTTCCCTGAGGGACATCTTTTGCCTCCTGCGGAGTTTAGGCCTATTTCGTCGTTCGGCATCACTAGCGTTCATAGTCCTCAAGACGATGATACTATGATCAGTGTAAGTAATATTTTTTGTTCTTGGTTGCCGTCAACGATTCTTAAGAGCATTATAGATGATTGGAGGTGGTCATATCCTTCTATTCGTCTCAACAACAAGAGGAAGCAACCGCCTCCAGAATCCACCAAGGAGTACCAGGATCCCGGACATGCAATTGAAGCTCGTATCACTTCTAGGCCAGGAGCAGCTTCCCGCTCTCGTTCCAGCACATGTACATCGGTCTTGCTCGGCTCTGGAACAGATACGCCTCCCTTATCACCCTCCGACAGACGGCTCACAATCCAGCATCAATCTCTGGCCAACACTAGTCATCCTGTTTCCAATGTTGGTAGGAACCACCTGAGGGATCTTCGTCGCATCTCTTTCCTTTGTTGTTCTTGTTCTTGGTCCTCAGGGACTGTAACACATCCAGCTTCTATTTCCGTTTTTACTACGTTCAACTTCTGACAAGTAGAGAAGCTTTTGCTGGAAGAAGTATTTTCGATGGGAAGGGACCAGGTACACTTAACGCACTATTAGGATCTTACTACAACTTAGATTAATAAGTATGCTTCTTGTACAGCAGTTCCTTTGTAGTATCTTTTTACTTACGACTTGGACCTTAATGTTATTACCTTTTCCCCTTATCCCTTTCCTGAGAAAGGTGCAGGCCCTAATATTACATAAGCAAATAGGCTCTCCCTCCTCCTCCTCTAAGCTGCAACGGCTATGTTCCTGTGAGCCTGCTTTTGCTAGGAAGATTTTTGGAAATACTCATTTTTCCATCTTCTGTTCTTAGCTTCCCTCAACAATTGCACCTCAACTGTGAGATGGAGAGCGTAAAAGATTTCCCCAGTCTACCGTCCTGTACTCGCCGATCCATCTTAATGCCGGTCAAGGCTATACTCTCCTCTTTGGCAACTATAACGCCTAGTTACACCTTGAAAGATGCACAGGAAATGTCACGTTTGGAAACAAACCACCATTTTGTTGACAGGCTTTCTTCTGCTGCCTCCCCTGAAATCTCTCTATCCACACGAAGCTACAAAGGGCTGATACGTCTTCATCGTTCCATTCTTTCCAGTTTAGAACAACTCACCCAGCTCCCAATCTTGTTATCCACTCTTAAAGACCTCTCTAGGCATCACTGCCTGGGAGATACCAGCCTGAATCACGTT